>VZTV01083066.1:13367-27814 GCA_013400875.1 Anhinga rufa | reverse complement strand
GGGGAAAAGCAATTGCGTATGCCAAAAGATAAATTCATATATCTTTCCTAAACTTCTAGCAATTCTAAGTTTCAAGAAAAAACTCTTCTACTGGGTCACTATCTTATTTAATTGGATGTTGTGGTAGGCTAAGCTGAGAACAGTTGAGCTGAAGAAAGAAGTCTGCAAATCTTCATGAAAAGACACTGTTTTCCTGCACCTCTAAGCACCTAGCAAAATAGAGCTCTGATGAATAATTAAGGGCATAGGAATAGATTTGGCAGAACTAATAAACAACATTCATGTGAAAGGTGCTGCATAAGGTATCGTTCTTTCTTCTTGGAGTCATTAATGACCATAGACTTTTCTCCTCATTCATGAGATGTACATCAATAATCAACCCACTCATGAAAAGAAAACAGCAAATCCCGATATACAGTTAAATACACAATATTTCTTCTACCACAAAAGATTGCACTTTGCTAGGAAGAGAAACCATCAGCAAGCTCAGAAATGACAAATACAATTCAGTTTATTCACAGTGAGATGAGCAGTTCACTTTTGGCAGTTTCAGGTTATTGAACTGAAGAAAATGGACACAGTTCCTTTCAAAGCTAAGAAATGCTCTTTGACAGGTGATTAATATGACAATCAAAATAAGCACATTTCAAAAAAAAAATAAAAAAAAGAAAACAACCACAAAAATTGGGATTGGATGGGTCAAAACTTTTATGCTACTTCTCACCCTCTAAGTCAAGGGTCGGCACTTGCAGTCCACTGGGTTTTAGATGGGTGACAAATATCTAAAGTGAATAACAATGAAAAATAGTGGGGGAAGGAAGGTTTGGTCAGCATGAGATTAATTCCTTTGACAAGTATAATGTTTTCTATAACCTCAGTTTCATGGTCGAGCATTTTTAGTGTAATTAACTTTCTAAAATAGATGTTGAGGAATTCCCAGATCATGTGTGGTAGAAATAAATTTTGATAAAAAGCATACTTCACCTCATAATCAGAGGCAATTAAAAGGGCAACTATTTTAATACACAGGGGCTTTACACATATTTAATACTCTAAATGTAAATAAACCCAAATAAGAAATTTTAATCTATTTTTGGTGTTCTTCTGGGACTCTTGAGGGATTACAGTACACACTTCTTTAGGGGTAGAAATGGAAGTTTTTTAATGATAATTTTATATCTTCTTGTGACCATTTCAGCTCTTTAATGACTTGACCTCAATGTAATTAATGCTGACTAAAATAGATCCCTCTAGCATTTTACATATTAGCTGTAGACTGAAAATAAGATCGAAAGGATGATGCTGGCTGACACACTGGGTGGTATGATCTTGACCTTGACCTTATATATTATCCACAAGCACCTACGTCTGATAGCAAACACAACTTTTTTGTTTACTCATTTTTGTTATTACCTGGGTCTTCATCTTCTGACGTTCTTTCACTCTGTGACTTGATTATAATCCAACTGCTCAATAGCTGAGTTACCTGCATTCTATTAAATGGCATCTCAGTTTACCTCTGCTGGGGTCTAAGACAGAAATACTAATGACAAGAAGAGAGACTCACCCACACATCTATTTCTATACAAGACAAATAACAAATAAGATAAGAAAGCTGAAGGCAACTACACATAGATAAAATTATAGGACTATTGATGCAACTGGAACCTTACCTGAAGGCAAAAGAGTGATAATAGTGTATTTTGTTCCTATGAAGAGTTTTAGAGAGGTTAAATAATTTTGTATACAATAATGTCACATTCTCAACCAGTACCATGGGAGCGTACCTTACAGGCCGGGAGGAGGAGGCGTTTCACTACCTATAGGGGTGAGACACATTGAGGGGACTGGAAAAATAGTTCTTTGGCTTGTACAAGGCTTATCATGGGATATTTAAGAGAACAATCAAAGGCAGGGGAAGAGAGGGATCACGGTAAAGAAATGTGGGGAAATATAGGGAGAAGAAGGGTAAGGGCTGGTTGTACATGAACAAGCTGCTAGTTGGTGTCCTTGTTTGGCCATGCCCTACAGCTGGTAGGTGCGGTTGTTCTGTCTTTTTATTGAACTCCATTTCTAGTTATTTTCTTGGGTGAAGGGCTTTCTATTCTGCATGCATGCATGTGTATGGGGCTCTGAGTGCCAGCAAACGGGGTGGAACCAGGGGACCTATATGTCTGTGGTGTCAGCTGGAGTGACCAGAACACGTGCACATCATGTGGGTGCGCATGTCAGTGGGTGATTGCTAGCAAACATCAAGCCAGATTAGCCAACAAGTAGGACTAGGCACTTGGGAGCCAAGTGTTGGGATGGCTGTAAGTCTGGGCTGGATAGAGGAGGGACCCAAAGGTCCCTGGAAGGGTCCCAAACCATGACCATGGAGTCTAAGGGCCAAATGGGAGACCCGTTTGCATACTCATGTCCCTGTGCATGAGGCAACTGGAGAAAAGAGGATCCAGGGGAAACTACTTTACAATCTTATCTAAGGTTATTTACTGGAAAGACCCACAGCACAAGCAAACACATGCATAAATATGGGCATGAGTGAAGGGGTCTTTACCAGCAGCTGGACTGGGGCTGCAGCCTCAGAAGCTCATCTGTTCAGGGTCCAGCAGGATATTGTTGATGTTGTTTGTGTGGGTGCTAAGTGTTTGCCTGTGTGCCTGGTCATGTGTATGGGTGAATACGTGTATTATACATATGTGCCTGGAACAGGGAGCTGTGGCATTCTCACATCTGTTGGTCTCCCAGTTTTCACAATAGCTAATAGAAAGTGTCTGACTCATACAGAGCTACAAAATAGATATAAAAAAGAATATAGGACAATAACACAACCTGTATTCTATTACATATTCACTAGGTGGGTTTTCTTCCTTAGGGCTTATGCTCTGGATGGTTTAAATGATTACAAGTGGTGCAACAACTCACCACCCACCGACTGACTGACCGACCGATGCTCTCAGTTCCCGAGCTGCGATTGCTGCCCACCCCAGCCAACCCCCCCTGTTGGGAGTGAACTCAGCAGTCGTGAGCTTGCAGGGTCCTGTCCCCCTGTGCCAGAAGGATGGTCTGCAATTCAAGGCAGCTCAGCAGGGAGGAGACTGGGGGTGATCATTGCCTACCCCTGTTAATGAGGGTGATCATTGCCTACACCTGTGACTGAGGGTGATCATTCCCTACACCTGTGACTGAGGGTGATCACTCCCTACACCTGTGAGGGGCTGTGGCTAGCCTGACTCTTGCTTCTGGAGTGGGATTACAAAATCAGCTCAGCTAAAGGAGTCTGTGCCTTCCATCCCTGCACCCCCCTAGTTAATATACTGGGCATGACATCATATGATATGGAATATTCTTCTGGTCAATCTGAATTGGCTCCAGTGGAGAAAATGAACTCTATCCTGGCCAAAACCATGACAGACAGCAATTTCTCTAGTAGACCAGGGTACTGTCTATATGTAATTTGTAATACTTCTGTTTATCTTTATATGGTGTGACTATATAGTTTTATATAAACAGAAATAATAACCAGTTATTCCATGTAGAATGAGGTATTTATAACTCCAACAAAATAAAGCAGTGTAGAGATATACAAGCCTAGTAGGACAGCAGAGGCCTTGAAAAGGGGAGACACAGGTCATGGCACAGAGGATTACAGGCAGGGGATGATAAAAGGTGGGGCACTGGCTGGCATTAGAGGCAGCTCAGCCATGGTGAGTTAAAGAAATGCACATCTGGAGCTGGACAAAACTGAGTTTAGGGGTAACAAAGAGAATTAAGTCATATGTGACATAGGTACCATACACAGTAAATTTGGATGTAATGTGGAGCTGCAGACAGATGAAGAGCTAGGTGTAAAATCATGTTAGAAAACAACTGAGAATGGACCCTGGGTGGATCCTAGGGCAAGGAAGAGAAAACCATCAACATGAACATTGTATTCCTATTGGTGATTCACTCCAGATGCTGATGATTTGCTATAACATTCCTCACAAACAACAACCACAAGAATGAAACTGCCAACCTTGGGACTCAGAGGAGCAGGCCAAGGGTGGGAACAAAACCAGGACAAGGGGTAGAGAATGAGGTGTGTGTGTTTAACAGTTTTAACTGCATAATTTCTTCCTTTTGTATAACATTCAGATCTCAATAAATAATGACTCCTGGATTTGACTGTTGAGATTTCATTTATACAAACAGTAAATTCTTGAGTTTATATAAACATAAAAAAAAAGTGTGCTTACTCTTTTCCCATAAACAAGATTTTAAGCATAATATTCTCACATGAAAGTTACTAAAATTACTGAATTATACTGGCTGGAATGAAATCTGTATTGTGCCCAAAACAATAATGCATGATTTCCAAAAAACTGAACCAAAGAATGAAAAAAAATTAATCTTTTAAAAGACCCACGAGACATATAATAGTAACTACAGAAGCACTCTAGGAGCAATATTTATCATGTGGTGCATCACTGATTTTAAATTTGATCTAGAGGCAAGATTTTCAACTCATCTTTAACTAGGCATCAATTTTATACACATAATTTTGTAGACAGAAATATCTACAGACACATTTTATGCTTGCTGTGATACAAGGAACCAAAAATTAACTAAGTTGCTCATGTAAAGCATAGCAAAAAGATTTCAAATATAAATGGAGAAGACAATAACCACTGGGCCATGGATAACCAGAGGCTTAGCTCATTCAGACCTTTTAACAGTGTGTACTTTCACCTGAAGACAAAAGCTGCCAGTGTTTTGCTCCCACTTTTGAAAATAACTGTTAGTGGCAGGAGATTTAAGTCACCATTCCTTACCTGAAATGCAGGCACTAACCATGTGCACACTCTCCATCTATTGTAGCACAAAGTAAATTGGGTAAGTGCAATGCAGAACGCAATGATCATTTCTTTAGACTAATGTATTTCAATTCATATTTCAGTTCATTAAAAGCATGCCAAGAGGAGTTATTCAGGCTCAGCCGAAGGTTGGTAACATTTTGTGAAAAGAGGAAATTACTTGGTTGAATGTCCCTGCTTGATCACTTGTCCCCATCTGATCATGTCCTTAATATTTGTTACCACTTAATAGGTCTCCGTGTAAGTGGCAGCCACTGATTTTCTCATCTCAGAACTGCTGACCTATTCAGTCCCAGTCCAGGATTTTTTTTGTGTGTGTGTGTCAGAACATGGCCTGAAGAAGGAAGAAGAGATTTAGGGACTTGGTTGATTTGTTTGTGAAAACACAGGCATCTCCTGCTGTTTAGGAAGCTCTTGCTTCCAGCTGTCACTTAGGGGATGAGTAAAGGGTCTTCCCTAAATCCCTAAATCCCACGTTTTGTCTGCCAGCCCATGTGAATGCCTCAGACACACCAGGATACCTCTTAACATACCTAAAAATGGCATTACGGAAGCCTGTTTAGGCACCTCAATTACTCCCACATGGTTTCAAATCACTGAAAGTGGGAATGAATGACAACTGACAGTGTCAGAATAAGTCCTTTGGTAAGTTATTATTTCTGAAGCTGAATCCTAATTGTGTTCTCAACTAAAATTCCATGTATTAGGAAAGATGTCAGTGAAATCACCAAAATTCTGTCAATAAGAGCAAGATCATCTCTTGGAACACTAAAAAATGTATTTTCAGGACATTTTTTTTCCATGGGCTACTTCAGTTTTTATGTTTCTGAATGTCAGCACATTACTCTGAGTCATAACTCCTTTAAATCTCTTTTTCTTGCAAAGCTTTCAAACAAACAACAATTCTTTTTCCTGCTCTCTTTCTCTCCAGAAGTACATCTACATATATTTTCCAAGGCTATTATCTGCCTCTTTGCTTTCAGAAGCCTGTTAATCTTTTTTTTGCTATTGAACTTGCTCTCTTTCAAAAGTGGCCTCTGCAGGATATTACACAACAAAAGAAAAAAGAAAACTCACATCACATAGTTACCTACCAGAAGGAAAAATGTGCATGTTATCAACTTGCTGAATGCTCTTTATCAGGCAGCTTTTACTATATCAGGTGATGCCAGTGTCAACAGTTCACATGTAGGCGGGTGGTCAGGTGAACATCTATATGTTTTTATAGGCCTCCACTGCAAGGAGGAAATCACCCTAGATGTGGACTGTAAGACTGAAATTTCTGCATGGGTGCCTATTCTTGCTGTAGTGCTGAGACATGAGATGTATGTATTGTATTCTTTTTTTGTATTATTATTATACGTAGGCTAATATTCTGCCAAAGTATCGAGGAAAAATCAAGGCTGAGTTTTATACCAGCCTACATACGCAAAATAAGACCCACGTTTCCAAACCTTATGCTTAAGGGAGAAAAATGTGTGAAAAAGAAAGCATTATGAATTCTCTTTATATTCTGCAGTCAGCAATAAAGAATCTCGGAGTCTAAGGATGTGAAAAAATGTGAAAAAATGTATATGAAATATTAAAAATATGTGAAAAAATATATAGCATGGTTTGGAAATTAACACAGTTTTATCAATCTGGCATAAGATGAGACAAACCTCATATCCATTACAACAGCCAAAACAGCACCTTTAGATCAAAAATATTATTTTATTTTATTTTATTTTACTGAATAAAATAACCTCTCAGCAGGAACCTGGACATGAGAGTTCTCACCCATCTTGTCTAATAACCAAGTGTTTCCTCCCTGAGGTATAAACACTTAAGCTCACTCCTTTTTTTTCTCCATTTTTGCCTGAGGCCATGAACTGTAATAAAGTACACAGAAAATGGATTTTGTCTTTTCTTTTTCAAATGTGGCAGATTGACATTAACAACATGTGCACCCTAGTCCATGTGCATGGGTTCATATTAATGTTCATACATTAATCTCATTAGTAACTAACTTGATAGCAGAAGTCATAACAATTTTCAGCAGTGCAAAGTGCCTGGAAAAACTGAATGCTGGGCAAAAAGAGACTAAACGAAATACAACTTCATATATCAGTCAAGTTAATGAAAATATGGTATTTTCCTAGTCCTCACTGAAAACAGTAGTTGATCTTCTGCCAAAGACAACACGGTGACAACATTGCTAGAGGCTGACATTGCATTACTATCTAATCTTTATTTTGCCATCCCTATCCCCTTTCATTCATGAGGTGTCACATTGGAATCATCCCTCCCTAAGTCCTTTGTAAAATATTTTGGTGCTATTTATTGAGTAACAGTTGGTCATTACTTTGAAATTGTGAATTGTGATTGTCTGGAAGAGAAACATAATTTTTTTTACTTGTTCTGTTTTTCATTCTAGCAATACATGTCTCTCCATGTACTTAGGAAATAGTTCTCCAGGAAATCTTAGCACAATCTCTATTTCATTCCAAAACAGGGAGGGAAGTGGTTGTTCTTTTGACTGTCTGTCCTAGAGACTCAAGTAAAACTTTTGACTGTTCTGTCAAGACATCTCAAAGAACCTTGTGAATGTTTCTGCTTCTTTCTAAATGTCATAGCACACCTGGATGGGCCAGATTCTCAGCTGGCACTGGCAACCTTAATTCTCCTGAAATTAATGAATCTGTATTCATCTATGCCAGCTAGGAATTAGAAAACCACTCCTTCTAACAATATGGATTTGCAAACAGCAACATCAACTGAAGCAGATATTTTTATGTATCTTAAATAAGTTTTCTGTATTAAAAACATATATATTTGCTGATTGTATTAGAAGTAGGAATGTGTTTTAGCTTTATCATACAACTCCTTTAACCGACAACAGGTGAGAGTCCATATTGGATGTCTACCGCATAAAAGATGTTTTAGAAAAACAAAAGTGGTGCAGACTGTTGTAAGCCAATATATCTCAAGAATAAGTTTGTATGTACCTTCTAAAGTAACCTCAGTCTATATGTAAGCCTCGGACTCCTTTTTTTTTTCAATGGTTTTTAAGCAAATTCTTCTTTGAGGGGAAAAAAATTGCTTATCTTAAAAAGAAGTGCACAAATTTAGATAGAAAAAGGGTGGCAAATGCTTTTAATGGCAGGGAAGGTAGCCTAGGGACATCCTGCCCCTTGCACCAAGCACATGCTAAGTGGTTTTGAGTCAGTCCCTGTGATGAGGAGAGAGAGTCTGGAGTCAAGCAGGAAAAGAAGGAAATTATATGGTGAGAAAGTGTCCCAAAAGCACTTGAAAATGATGTAAATTAATGCTGAAAGCTTCAGTAATAACCTGGGCCAACATGTCCTTCCACTCAGCTACCCAGAAGAGAACGGGAGTTTTTACATCACCAGGCTTTTTTAAATGTCATGTTTGATAATAATGAGGAAGTGCAGGATTTACTGAAAATGCATAAATTACATCTCAGCTGTGTAGACGAATATGGACTTGTTCTGAATTTCATCCCGCAAGGACCATATAAGTGTAAATTGTGCAAAATGCTTAAATTAAGCATGGTTGTGTCTAAAGCCCCTGAATGCTTCAGAAGAGATTCTGAACAGTTTTAATTGTCACTAACTCTGAAGTATGTGCAGATAGAGGAGGGGGAAAGTAGCACCTGCCCCCTGACATCAGTCTAGATATCACAACATAATGCCAGGCAAAGGTATCTGGGTAGCTTCTGAACTAGTTTTGCCAGAAGGAGTAATAGGATATTGGTGTGATACCTCACCCAGAGAAAATGGATCCTGCCAAAGTGTTTTGGGACATGGGATTATTTAATTCAGCTAAATTGTCTCTGGCATCCCAGCTAGCAAAACAGGACAATTTGTGTTTGGACTAAACAATAGTTCTCAGTGTTTCAATTTTCTCATATTATGTTCAGAGTCCCAAATGCACATCCACTACCAAGCTGTACATTAGACTGTCTCAACCCTTTTTCTGGTTCAAGTATATTGCCTATGTCTAGTACTTACAGCATGTTATGATGGACAGCTCTAGACTGAAAGAAAAATTATGTTTTCCAAATATATATATAATAAAATAAAACGTGAGTAAACATATATAATTTATGGGAAATATTATTAACATATTCAACAACCTCAATGGTTTTTCTCAGCATAACCTTAGTAAAAAAACCATAATTTTCATCTATGAATGCTTTCTACAGTCTGACATGACACATAACGCAATGTGAAAGCCCATCTCTACAATCTAAATGGAAAATCTGTAATATCAGTCTCATCTGTTGTCACCAATAAGCATAGTTCATTAGAAGCTAATGAGAATAAACATGGTCTAAAAAGAAAATAGGATTTTTTTTTTCTTTCCCTGATACAACATCAAAATCCAGTATTGTTAAAGCTCTTAATTTTCT
The DNA here is from genome assembly GCA_013400875.1 of Anhinga rufa. Lineage (NCBI taxonomy): Eukaryota > Metazoa > Chordata > Aves > Suliformes > Anhingidae > Anhinga > Anhinga rufa. The sequence continues at coordinate 18,544 of VZTV01083066.1, read as the reverse complement.
TTATAAATGGAAAAGAAAACAATGTAATGGAAAATTAAGTTTTTAAAGTATTTATTTTCCTTGTTCTCCTGGAACAGCTGGAGGTGAGCCGCGTCTTGAGGAGCTTCTCTGGGGGAAGCACTGTTGGCCAGGGTGGCCACTGCTGAACTAGAGCTGGTAGATTCAGCAAGCACCAGAGAGTGTTGAGTCTGTGGTGTGGGAGCAGATAAAACAAAAAACTCAGGGAGACAGTGGTTATTGGTGGCTGGTGAGGTCAGGAAGATCAGCAACCAGCAATGCTGGTATAAAACTGGATCTAAAAAATCTCAAAATCTCAAAAATATAATACTCCATTTATAGAGAACAGATTAATATGCTTTAAGACTTAGACTTTTCTGAGCATGGATAAGAAACTAGGAGTGGACAGTAACCCCAAACAATGGAACAAAATTCATGCTGTTGTGAATTAGGCCCCAGAGGAAGGGTCATGTTCATTACATATTCTTCAGAAGGAAGGGGTAGCACAGGTTTATATTAAAACCAGGCACCAGCACAGGCTGGGGCTGCCCTGCTGGGAAGCGGCTCTGCTGAGAAGGCCCTGGCAGTGCTGGTGGGCAGCCAGTGCCCCTGAGCCAGCGCTGGGCCCTCGGGGCCAAGAAGGGCAGCGGTGTCCTGGGCTGCATGGACAGGAGTGTGGGCAGCAGGGCGAGGGAGGCCATCCTGCCCCTCTGCTCTGCCCTGGGGAGGCCGCAGCTGGGGTGCTGTGTCCAGTGCTGGGCCCCCCAGTGCCAGAAGGACAGGGAGCTGCTGGAGCAAGGCCAGCGCAGAGCCACAAGGATGCTCAGGGGATGGAGCATCTCCCTGATGAGGAAAGGCTGAGAGACCTGGGCTTGTTCAGCCTGGAGAAGAGAAGGCTGAGGGGGATCTCCTCAGTGCTTATCAGTATCTGAAGGGCGGGTGTCAGGAGGGTGGGACTGGGCTCTTCTCAGTGGTGCCCGACAACAGGACAAGGGGCACCGGGCACAAGTTGGAACACGGGAAGTTCCACTGAAATCTGAGGCAAAACCCCTTTGCTGTGCGGGTGCCAGAGCAGCGGCCCAGGCTGCCCAGAGAGGCTGTGGAGTCTCCTTCCCTGGAGCCATTCCCACCCCGCCTGGACGCGGTCCTGTGCCCCCTGCTCTGGGTGTGCTGCTCACGCAGGGGGGCTGGACCAGATGATCTCTGGAGGTCCCTTTCAACCCCTACCATTCTGTGATTCTGTGAGATTCTACAATTAAAATATATTGGCATCCAGATTCTTCAATACAGTAAGAGAGCCTTGCCCTTATATTAATGTGCAAATAATATAATGAATGATCATTTCCATTTTGCAGCAAGAGAGCAGAAACAGTGAAGTTAAGCACCCAAATTCACACCAATAACCACATTCAGACTGCTAGTCTCTTAATGACAAGACCAATGCCTTAATCACTTTTCTTCCCTGATCTCCATTTCTCCATATGCCACATTTTATGACCATAATCAAATCCATTGACTTATGTGTATCATAATTTAACCATCCATCATTTAAAATATCTGCCTCACAAAGGCTGCTGGAGACAAACATTCCATGAATCATTAAATATTTTCATTGAAAATCACTCCAAACATGACTATTATTATTAGCTGTATTAATAATAATTAGTAATGGCCATTAGATTAGACGTTTGTAATGCTCATGATTCTTTTCACTAAAAAGCATCTGTCTTTTAGAGAACAACTGTTGAAAGTTAATTTTCAGGTGGTCTTAATGACATACATTTATACTGAGGTTATAATGGACCATAAAGTGAAGTTCTCTAAGATGTTAAATCTCCAGTCTAAAATGTTACACTTACATAAGCTTTGCATTTCCAAGACAAGTTTAGGACAGTAAAAATAAGTGCTTAATAAGTGATAAGCATATAAATGTGTTTCTTGCTTTCTGGAAACCTATAAGAATGTATCACTCATTAAAACCAAATCAGTAATGTGTAATAAATGAAGCTCAGGTATTAGATAAATTATAAGAGATATCATAAAAATTTTTCTGCTGTGACATGGGCATAGAGCACTGAATAGCAATATAAATACACAGAGAGATGAGAATGTATGTGTCCTATAGAACAGGACTTGTTTTTTTAATATTATTTCCTCTGTCCAAATAAGCTTCAATTTTACATTACAACAAGCAAACTTCTCCTTTAAGCACCATCAATAAAACATCCAGCTGACCTTTTCACGCTTTCTATAAGGAAGCTAAATGTTACTCACTTTTCACATTCAATAAAAACTATTACTGTGTTCTAGTTCAATGCATATCTGTGTCATCATGGGGGAAGGTCACTTTGCACTACGTGTTAATCTTGCCTTTAAAGTTCATTTCCAAGCTTACGGGTTGCTAAATGTGTCGCCTTGGTTTATTCATGAGCCCCACGTGGTGTGTGACAAAGTAACGTAAAGTTCATCTGAAGGTCTTCAGATGTTTAGGCCTTCATATCTATTTGTCACAGGTTATCCATTTTTAAAAAATAACCAGAAGCAACCGGAGGACATTCTTCATTTAGCCTAATGCCAGACAGAATGGCACTGAGTTTCAAAAAAATTGATTATTATTTTGCCCAGAACTTCAACTGGTGCAAAGTGATAGAGAAGCACTGTCTTCAGTAGAGCTATATTCCCCAGATAAGAATAACTGGACACTACTGATGTGTCTCTGAATAATGATCCCAGACAACATTTTCAGTGGCTGGAGTCAAGTTACAAAGTTTGAAACTTCCTCAGATAATCCCATCAACTGTATCTTCCTCATCAGATTTTCTTTAGATGAGACCCTCTATTCACCTCCTGAGATCTTAATAAGTTACACCTTACATGTAAGCATCTTTCTAAGCAGAATACTCATGGATATAAGAACACTGCCGAATTATCTGTTTTTTTTTGTCCAGGCAGCCAGCTGTAGCAAAGTATGACTGAAGGCACAAAAAGTTAAAAGTTAAATCACAGAATCATAAAATCATAGAATGGTTTGGGTTGACAGTGACCCTTAAAGATCATCTAGTCAATCCTACTGCCATAGGCAGAGACATCTTTCACTAGTCCTGGTTGCTCAAAGTGTTCAACCTGGCCTTGAACACTTTCAGGGAGGAGGCATCCACAACTTCCCTGGACAACCTATGCCAGTGTCTCACAATCCTTATAAGAAAAAATAATTTCTTTCTTATATGTACCTTCTTTCATTTAAAAACTGTTCCCCTTGTCCTGTCACTACAGGCATTGGTAAAAAGTCTCTCTGTCTCTCTTATAATCCCCCTTATATATTGAAAGAACACAATAAGGATTCCCTGGAGCCACACAGGGACAAGGTAAACAAAGCTTTTACATTCACTGGAGCCAGGATTCCTCTCATATGGACCATTAGACTGTAGATAGATACCTTTTCAGCTAGTTGCCCTATATTCCTTTTATACCAGTGAAAAGAAATAGGTGTCTTTAAACATACCTAGTTTTGATGTGTATTTTTGGCTGAGATAAAGCATACTCTAGAAGTGCCTATATCTCTCAGGGACTATAAGAGAAACCATTATAACTAGCTCCCACCCTGGAAGCTCTTTCTTTTCATCCCTTAGTCCTCGAAGGTAGGTTTCAGAAAAGTTAGAAACTATGGAAAAGTCCCATCTTTACTGGAGCTGTCAGAATCCTCCTCCTGCTCTATAGCAGGAAGTCTTTTAGAGCTGTTTGTTCTAAGTTTGCTATAAGGAAGCCTTTGACCATTTTTGTGCAATTAAAACATTGCCTAAAAGGTGTTGTACATGAAAATCACTTATGTAAGCACCAATAATTCATATTTCAGGGTCTTAAGACACTGAGAAATCCTAATGTCATTCTTTGAAGCATTTAGAACTTGTGTCTATGATACATGGCATGCAATAAAATACATGAAGAAACTATAAAATTTCTTAGAAGTACAAACTGGGAGCAGTTAATGTCTCAGGTGTTTGCATTTCAGTTGGTTAGGCTCAGTGATCTTAAATACTTGAGATGTCCTGAAAGCGGTAAAACAGAGTATGTCCCAAGCGGAAGTATAAAACATCATAGATCTTGCAAAATATCTAAACCTATGCAAATGCCTATGAAATAAGAATTAGATTTCCAAACATTTTTGGAGTCTCTGTTAGCACAGTGAACCAAGAACAGATTTCCCAGTACTCGTTTTCACCTATGATAATTTAAATTTAATTATGGTGATTACTGGAGTTGAACCTGAGTTGCAAAAGATACTCTGCTTCAGTGGGTTCTGTCCAACTTCACCTCCGTGTCATCGATTCTTCTTGGCATCTAGCCCTCACCTTCACCCAGTAAGGTCAAGGGTGACAGTGTGAGCCAGGTGCTCACGAGACAGTGGATCCAGCCCACGTCTGGAGAAAACAAGTTAGACAAACTATGTGCATTTGTAGATAATCTTGATGAAACTTGAGATGGGATCAATAGGGAGAGGCATAAAAACTTCACTATATATGTGTGTGGATGAAAGATTAAGATTTGGAATAGCTAATCAGTTCTTTATATTTTTCTCAGTTACATTCTTTATTCTGATTGGAAGTAAAAATAAACAGCCTTGTTCTCTGTCACTGGCTAGAAATGTCAATGTTGCCTTCTGCAAAGGCTACCTATGCCTTGACATTTACTCCATGTGCCCAAACACAGATGACATGCCCCTTAGGAAAAGTCAGTAAAAGAAAAGGGAGAAAGGCAGGATCAGAAAATATTGTATCTACAGTTCTGTAGTGTGTACCACTGCCTTCTGGTACAAAACAAAACTCAGCATATCAGGTTTGTGAGAAACACTCTCCTTTATGTTCATATAGATCTGCAGAAAAGCAGTACCCAGCTCCTCTTGTACACAGCTTTCCCCTCTTTGTAAGAACCTGAAAACCCGGTTGATTAGCAGGGTGGCCTCAAGGTTATCAAGGTTATTGGCAGTATCAAAAAACAAACACCACAGTTCTGCCAAATGCCTTAAATCTAGCATTATTTTTTTCTATTTTAGTACACAAAGTGCTGAATAAACCTAACTACTCCACATTGTTGTTCAGATAAATTATTAGAAATATGAGCACCTCTCATATGTATGATGAAAGGCTTTTTTATCTTCCTTTTTTTTTTTTTTTCTTTTCTTT
>VZTV01083066.1:0-13360 GCA_013400875.1 Anhinga rufa | reverse complement strand
TTTCTTTTCTTTTCACAGAAGTCTAACAGCTGGTAACAGGAAATAGTAACCAGGTTTATACTATAATCATGTTTTCATCAACATCAGCACTAGTTGACTAGTAAAATGCTGGACAAATTCAAAAAGAATCTTTTAATTATTTCAAAGACCATTCAGTCAGGTTCTGATGAGTGTCAGCAAAACCATCACGTAACACTAATATTTACTGCTGTGTTTTTAGCAGCAAGTGCAGTATAGGAAGAAAATTCTCTCACTTTTTGTTATATAGCATTATCTAAATAAATAATAGCAGTTTCTCCCCAGCAGACTAAGTCAGTTTATGCAACTGAGATTGACAACATAACATGAGATGTCCTAATACAAAATTTCATCCAGGTGCTCTAAAAAGGTCAATTTCAAGTTAAAATACAAATGACCAGATCTGGATGGGATTTCCAAAAAACCCATCGATTCTTAATGGTGAAGTTTTGGAAAATCCTTGGCTATTTACTCCTCCCTGTAGCTCAACTCTTCATTCTTTTCCTTTCCTCCCTTCCTCACCTCATTTTAAAAAGGGCTGATTTAAAATGCTGAGCCACCAGTGTCTTGCATTTTCCATCCTCTTTACCTCCCCTGTTTTAAATTAAAATAAATCTTGACTAGTGTTCTATAAAAAATACATCAGCCTCTATTTTTCTGTGACATTAGTCAGAATAGTTGCAGTGAGCTTGTGCCAAATTTTCACGGTCAACTCTCTCTCTTTGTACCACAAGGAGGTGGGCACTGTGGTAATACCTTTTCAGCCTCTCAGCTTTTTCTGAGTACCAGTTTAATTGTTTCAGTGTAAGGGGAAAAAGCTGTTTTAACTTCAATATTATTCACAAAACACTATACAGATTTAAATAGCAGATCCACGCTCTGTGAATCTTCAAAAGTACTTACAAGCAACAGTTTATAGAGAACATCACAGACAGAAAAAATCTTCATGTACAGAAAATACTCTAATAGTATTAAAAATACTTAAAGTTTATTAAAGCAACCAGTGATATGTGAAGTGTATCACTCACAGTGACCATAGACTTCTGAAAGGTAGGTGTCTCTGCCTAAGATGGTCACCAGATGCTCCTTTTAACATCAACAGGGAAAAATAGTTTTTTCCAGTGCATAAACTGGCCAACTTTTTCAGACATACTCTAGGATGAGATGAAGCATATCATAGGACCGCGGTGTTTCTCAGATGATAAAAAGGCATATAGAGATGTGGTCAACCTAAATCTTTAGAGGTTGAGAAGAAGCAAAACTCCTCCATTCCCCTACAAAAACACCACAGTCCCAAAAGAATAGCTTTAGGACCTTAACACAGCCTCACTCTAACTTATAGATGAAAAGCTGTCAATTCAACAAGAGTCACTGAATCAAAAATCTATGTATTGTGTCATGAATGATGCATACACTGAGACACAGGACTCAGTGCACACACAAGCCTTGTTCATGTACTAGGCATCAGCTGAATCTACATGACTGTCTTTAACTTCTATATTTACAGCTTTCTTCCTCTAGTATTGATCAGATCATCTCACAGATGCAGAATGCAGAGTTTTTATTCCCTTCCATTGAACCTCAGAAATGAAAACAGAAGTATGAAGCCCATGGGCTACAAGTGCAACACTTGCAAGTATATTTTTGTTCACTTATTCTCATAGCAGTTACAAATGCACAGCTGAATATGAACAAAAGATTGCAAATGTTGCCGTGTTTTGCATATTTTCCCACATGATTCCACCATAATAAAACTGTGTTAAGATTTTACTGATCACCAGCGAAATTTTGGGCGTTTTCTGGGAGCAAATGAAAAGGCAAAGCAAAACCAGGTGAATATCTAGTTGTGAACATCATCCAGATTTTACTGCACATCTTCACACATCTGGAATTTATTCAGGTGGGTGCAACATCTTAGTTGGGAGTGTAACATTTTAATATAAATTTGATTTCTTATATAGCATTAACACTTTGACAACAGACATCAGACTTATCAAAGAAACATTTATAACATTTTCAGTTTCACTTGAACATCCTGTAGCTCCACTGAAAGTGCAGTGAAGTGTAGTGCAAAGAATCAGTAAAATGAGTTCCTCAGCAACTAAGGAATTACATTCTTTTCCCAAAATCCCATTCCTAATCATTCAGGACAGCTGGAAAAATAGCTGTACTTCAGAAACAACAGATAGAGAAAAAAACCAAAGTGTCATTCAGCTTGCTTACTTCACATTATTCGAAGTGGCTTAGAGGACAAAGGCAGCAATCTCTTTCCCAGTGGTGCTCACTACTGCAGTTGCAGAATGCAATGCAAACAGTAATGAAAATATTTCTACAGCTCATCTTGAATAGTGGCATATAATTAAAAAAAAAAAAAAGAAAAAAACTCCAAGGTCAAAATTGCCAATTTATGTTCTTTATCTAGATTTTGTTTGTTTTGGGGGTATTTCACTCTGTTTTGAGCTTTATACAGTCATGGCAGCAATCCTAGACTTCAGCAGCAGATGTGAATGATCAGCACTTCTATAAATCACAAATAAAACTTTCAGTCAAGCATCCTATCCCAACCCTGGCCACATCTGCATCTTCATGGGCCACCCGATTTGCTTTAGTTCTAAATCTTCTGCACCCATATCAGAGTCAGTTCTTTTTCCATGCTGCCACCCTAAAGGTAGAACATAGGATAATGAGCACAGGATTAACAAATCCCCTCTTACAGCCTAAAGTAGGGATTTCCCTGCATGTTCTCTATGTTTTGGAAAGGACCATACCCAACTGAGAGATAACTGAAAAAAAAAATAAATCCATCAGGAGCTCCATCAGAATTCTACTGAGCATGATAAATTGAGATTTCTGTAGATAAAAAGGTCATAGCGGAGGTCCAGCATGAGGCAACTCAAGCTCAAGCAAACAGCATTTGAGAAAATAAATAATAACAGAAAATAGAAAATTAAAGTGAAAAATTTCATATAACCTTCTATTATGACTAAGTTATCAGCTGCATCAATAAACAGAAAATCCCTCTGCTGAGGTTAACAGCATAATACATTTTGATCTGCAATTATCTCACATGAAAACCATCAGCAGGTCCCCAGAAGATACTCTGTGAAGTAGTACCTTTACTAATGCTAAAGACTTACAGCATAGATTTTCTTCTCTTATGTATTAAGATTTTCAAAAAAGTATTTTCCTATAGTATTAGAAATCTTATATTTAAAGATACTTTCTATGATCAAGTCAAGATGTCTCTGGTGGATGTCATCATTTTATACACGATCTTTTTCATCTGTCAGAGTAAATAGATAAGCTAATCTCTTTTTTTTTTCAATTAGTAAAAATAAACTGTTCAAAGGAAAACCTCTCTAAAGAGGTTTTCCATTTTACTGATACTTAGCAGAGTTATCATAATGGTCTTCAAGCTCTTATTAATTATTCTTATAAATTACTAAAGCCCTATAACAAAACTATTGTGAAAACTGAAGGGTTTATTTTAGTCATATCAAGAAGTTACAGCTGGATACAAATTTACTCATAAATATAGTTTCAAATAAAATTTGGATAATTCATTAACATTTTACCTTGATGATGTTTCCCATTAAAAACATATAGCCTTTAAAAAAATCCAGATCCTCCAGCTGTCGAAGTTTTAGTGATCAGTGTCAAATTTACAGTAATAGGAGTGCCCATTATTAGATTATGAGATCATTATCCACATTTTCAAGCCAACATACTGTCATCTCTGAACAGCACAATGCAGGGCAGACCATGGAAATAGGGATGTTTGCCAAACACCTTGAGATCCCAGGACAAATGTCAGCTATATAGTAGTTATGGCTACTGTTATTTCCATTGGTTTATTCCAAGCCTGCAAGACAGTTCTCAAGGTGGTACGAGATGATCTTACAGAGAAGTGGTAAGGAAGAGCTTTATGGATTTCTTTCTTTCAGTCCTTGTGACTGACCAATAAACCCCTATGTTGGAGGAGGGCTCAGTGGAGTTGGGCAAGGACGATGTGCCCGTGAAGGCTGGGGAATGGTGCAGGCTGTGGCTGACCACAGCTCTGCAGAGATGCTGGCTTTGTGTCAGCGTGGAGGGGAATGGAGGGTGGACTTTGTTTTAGGTGGACATCTGTCGGCAACTGAGTGGATCCACTTGTAGTGTTTCTCCTTGAGTTCATTAAAAATGTGAATGTCTCTAGATAAACACTGGATGAATGAGACCTGTTTCAATATTTTGGCCCAAATGACCCTTCTTTGCAATTGTTGCAGGAAATGAACTCCCTCTTAATATTTGTTAAATGCCACTGATAGAAGACCATATCTGTAACTGTATAGAATGGAGTGTGAAAATGATTTAATGTTTCAAAACTATCTGGAACTCATACTGTGGCTGACTTTCTCAAATCAATTTTTGACAAAGTAATTCAAAGTTATGTGCTAAAACTGTATTATGCCACTTGCTCTGGAGTCTGCCATTGTTCACTGGTTCTGCTGCGTGCTCGCAGACAACAACACATACCAGATCTCAATTTTCTGTGCAACAGGAAGATTTAAAAAACAAACAAATTGAAGACGAAAAAGTATCAAAAGAGACAAAGCTGGTGGAAGGCATTATTTAGCCTTGAAAATAACAACAACAGCAAAGATTTAGATGTCAGATAAGCTGCTATCACAGATGATATGGATTCATAAAAGACATCTACGACAGGCTGAAACACAGTATGAAAGGCCTAAATTGTATTCACTCATCCGTTTGGGCAGAACAAGAGTAAGTTTGCTGAAGTCTATTAATGTTAACATTACTGAAATGGGAACTTGGATTCACATCTCTGCTTCTAACAATGTAAATAGCTCATCTTATATATCTTTTCCTCAGTTATCAAAACCCTTACTTTTGTGCATCTGATTCTTACCAGATACTTCTATAATTATGTTTGCAAACAGTGGATCAATATGAAATAATTTTTTTTTTTAGAAAGCATTTAATCAAGCCAAGAGACATCCACCATAAATGAGTTTTGTCCTACTACAGTAGATTTTATCCTGTTGTACAGGCTATATATCTTGTTCGCTATTTCACATTCAGAGTGACAACGTGAACAATTTTATTATTAACTGTGGTGCTAAAGACCCCAGCAGACAATAAGTCCTTGAGCTCTATGAAAACTTGGACAGATTAGAGAGACTTAAATGGGAGGACAAACATAATTCTATGAAGGTGAAGTCACTTGTCCAACAGATGACAACATCCGATTAACTCCACAAGAGACCCGGAACTGAACTGGAGAGCCCTCTCCAAGTACTTTTTCCTCCCTTTTAGGATCAAACTTGATTTTTTTTTTTCATCTCATTTGCAAGTAGGGGAATATGAGTATTCAGTCTTCAAAGTAGCTCAAAAGTACCTTGGGATATATGAATTTAGGAAAATATCTTCTAAACAACAAACTGCTACCTTGGTCTAAGACTGAATTCCTCACACAATTAATAGCTAAAATAATAAAACAACAACACACCAGTTTACAGATATATAGTGCCTATAATCCTTCATCAAGCATAGCTTGCATCTTAAATTTTTTTCACAGATCTGGCTCTCTATACAGAAGACAATGTTATGTGATGACATAAAAGTTTTATTACAACAAATTTGAAATGGCCAAGTGAATTATGCTGCCCAGCCCAAACTTCTTCTAATAAAAAGCTTTATAACTCCATCCTGTATTTTGCTTAAGCCTCACGTTTTATAGAAAAGCTATTTTAGAATTTCTTTTATTGAGTCTTTAAAAAATGTATTGGCACCATAATTTGTATTTCTATGTCTGTAAAATCTAGGCTACCTTGATATCATGCATCTAACTGAACTATCAATACTATACTGTCAATCTATACTGTCAATAAGAAATAAAAAAAGAGGCATGATTCTTTTAAAACCTGTGGAAAACATTTAAAACAATTTAGGCCAGATTCTATGCTATCTTTCTTGTGAATATAGAGAAGTAATGTTTCTCATCTTGACAGAAAGGTACTGGTGAAGAATGGGAAACAGAGAAGGATCAGTCCTTTTTAATATAAATCAAAATGTCACTTCTGTTTTAAGGTTCAATATTTCATCATCTGCCAGGTTTCTAAGTAAATGCTGCATAACACTTGATATATCTGAAAAGCTGAAATTCCCAGCTCTCCAATGAAACAGAAAGCCTGTTTCTAACCCTGACAATTCTCAGGAGATTGAACCTTAAAATTATCAGTAGAACAGGTCTGAATACTGCATTAACAGAACTTTCAGCAATATAATTGCCAAGCTCTACTTTTAGTAGACCCACCACTGAGGAAAGAAAAAGTGAGCAAGGGAAAGAGAAGGGTAAAAAACACTAAGAAAAATACCCACACCCACCCCCATATTAAATGGTCAGGAAATAAGTTTTGAAAATCTGAATTATATCTGTGCACATACATTTATGATAGTTTTTGTATAGGGGACGTACATTGGCAGACAAAGGGGCAGAAATTGTGTAGGTTCTGGATGTAACATTTTCTTTGTTGGGGTTTTTTTGGTGGTCAGGTACTAAAATATGCAAAGTGCTATGTTTTAAAGAGGTGGTTGTACATTATAGCACAAGAATGAATGAAAAGAAGGAAAAGGTGGAAAATAATTACAATTTATTTAATGTTCCTTTGATATGGTTTTTGCTGGCTAATCTTTTACATTTAGTTATACATTTCTATTCAACCAAGTTTTAGGGTTGGATCCCCTCCCCACACATTTATTTCAATACTGAGTAGGGGGAGGGTGGTTTCTTTTCTAAGGTCATGGGGAAAAAATGTTGTTTGGGGAGGTCCAGAACTTCTCTTGGCCTGAAGGCAGAAGCACTACATTCTGCTGTGGAGCCATGGCGTTAGTACACTGTACGTTATAGTATATTAGTGTGTTGTACTCTATAGTGTTTCACCTTGTATTTTTTTTCTTCAGGAGACCCCAGAGGTTTCATTACACAATGCTGTTTGTAGCCTACCATCATTTCAATGAGAAACACACAAGACAGTGCATAAATACCTAAGATGCTACAAAGGAATGAAGTTGAGGAGAATACACTGGCAGTAGGTGCAGTGATGCAGCAGATCCCCAGTCTAATCCTGAAACTGAGGTCACATCATGTTCTCCAAAACACAAGATTCAGTGTTTCAGGTGTGTGACCTGAAAGATGGGACTGAAATTAAGTTACCCTGATTCCAGGCTGTATTAGAGTCTTGCTTTCAATGTAACTCTGATATCTGTGGGCATGGCTATATGATCTGGTATGGCCTATTGCCTATACTCAACAGCTATACTTCATGCATGGCAACAGTATAGTCTTATTATGCTAGTGCTGAGCACACAACAAATGCCGTATGGAAGCACTGTGGAGCAAGATATATATCATCATGCCAACACTGCAGATGTCATGCCAGAAAAAAAAAAAAAAAAAGATATTTAAAATGCCTTCATTTAAATATCTAAGATTCTATCTGTCAGAAAAGAGGTTCCCTCTCTTTGATTTTGTTAGGCTGCCTCTCTGAGATATTTCTTCATGCATGTGTAATTTTATGAATCTAGATAAAGATGATCTAAACTTTGCATTAATTCCAGATAAAATGTATATATCTGCATGACTATAGAAGAAAAGAGAGACACCAGTCAAAGACTGCAATGACTTTGAAAAAAAAACCAAAAAGATGACCAGTTAATGAAACAAAAATGCTTATAATTTGCCTTTAAGCACAACACTGGGGGGGATGCGTGTATATATATGAAAGTGGAAAGGATCTGTAAGAGTAGGCTCTGCCACCTACAGTGAAGTATCTGTGCTCACACTGAACAGGCAGATAACCAGTAGTCACAACAAATCAGTTTTTTGGGACAAAACCAGATAAGAAAAGGGGTAGCTCAACACTCCTGAGAATTCAGGTCAGACAGTATATGCTTTTGTTTAGCATGCAACATATGCAATTAACAGTCCCAGCAGACACAGCCTTTGCAGCTTCAGATGACTGTTGCAAATGCCATACTGCGGAAGCACTCCGAGTCCCAGTTGGTTATGTGTTTATGAATTCAGCAGTACAAGCTACTTAGCAAAATAAAAGCAAAATTAAAAAAAAGGAAAAATGTAATCACAAAACCAAGCTAAAACTGTTTATTGCTGATCAGAAGTGCATTAATTCAAATGAAAATGTTTTACATTGCAGGCACTAAGCAAAGACTATCAACATCCTGGAGGTTTTTCTGCATTAAGAAACTAAACCACAAAAAACCACGTACCAATGGAGAATGCATCTAGTTTGTAGCTAGCTCTTAAATTAATAAATCAGCTGTCACATAATTGTGACTTCTACCTGAACGACAGCTCCAATTAATTTTGTATTGGTTCTCAGTGCAGAGGTGAGGTCAAGGTATCTTTTGGCTGCATTCCTAAATTTAAACACCAGACCATCTCATCCTTCTGGTTAAAAGTAATCAATATTAGCAATTTATCATAATTTGCTTTGCAGTGCACCCTTACACTGTTTAATCAAGTGTCCTGCCTGAATGTTTGTTCACAGTTGCGTGAAAAACATCCACTGAGCATGGCCAATACATTTTTCTTTTCCTCACAGCATCACTACAGTGTCTATTGCCCCTTGATTCATGCTCTGAGTGAGTTGCTGGATGACTCATGCAGATTGGCAGGGACTAGAAATGAGACACCATTCTAAAGATCTCATGATAAATTAATTACTCTTGGCAATAGGTTCCCCAATTAAAAAAAAACAAACAACAAAAAAAACAAGAACCCCCCCCTAAAAAACCCACCCAAAACCAAACAAAAACCCCCAACCCCCCACCAAACCCTGGGAGTTTGATTAGAAACTTTCTTATCTTAAATGTAGATCAATCTTCAATGAGATTTAATGGTAGAATAGCAGAGGCTGTCAAAGTTATCAGTTGTGATATTCAGTTCACTGTAATGGAGTATATAGACTCTTCAAGGATCAGGAAAGCAGCTGGCTCAGCTCATTAATGAAATGGCCAAAAGGCATGATTTGCAACTCAGAAATTTAACTATCTGCATCCCATCCCAGGGTGAGGGAGTTAGATGAGACACAGCGTTACCCACTTCATCTCATTTCTCTTGAAGGAGTGCCCCAAAAGTATGTCTATATCATGGATACCTTAGAGACACATTGGGGCATGCCCTGGGATGCTGCCCAGTTTCAAAGCCCTGCTGGAGGATGATAACCTCTTGTTTGTCTTTTGGGTCTGGGCTTCTTTGGTTTGGAAACCAAAGCATGGAGAAAGGAAGATGGGTGGATCCTCTGCTATTGCCCTGATATTAAGTCTAGACATAGGTAGGATGCATTTCTAGATATTGGAACTGGTAAGAAGAACTACCAGGTTCAGTTAAAGATACAGCTAGGAGGAGCCATTGGGTGAATCAGCTCTGTCCTAGCTAACTGGAGAGCCATCAGCTCCCATGAGAGTTGTTACCATTTTGTATGAAAGACAGGCTTGCCTGACCTTTTATTGTTAGTCTACTAAATATAATTTGATTAAAGTACTTCTTCATTAGAGTAACAGTAAATATCCTTGCCTGTGTCCTAAAGGAACAGTAGCCTAGATTCACTCAGCTGAAACCTGAGGTTTTGTAAGGGAACAGAAGATAGGGGGCCTCTTCCTAAGGGCAGCATGAAGTGTAGCTACTTGTTTTGCAGTTTGCCCATGCATTGAGAGCTGTGCTACATGTCCAGGGATTCAGACAGCTGCAGTGGTGGTGGATGGGATATATATAAAAATATCTTGTAGTGTGAATTGATTTCTCCAGCACAGGAGGACTGGCATTGGTGGTCATGTAGGTATGTGAACACTCAGCCATATCAATCAATACATCAGGTATGTGAACCTTCAGCAAGTTCACTAATGATACCAAGCTGGGAGGAGTGGCTGATATGCTGGAAGGTTGTGCTGCCATCCAGCGAGACCTGGACAGGCTGGAGAGCTGGGCCGAGGGGAACCTCATGGGATTCACCAGGAGCAAGGGCAAGGTGCTGCCCCTGGGGAGGAACAGCCCCCGGCACCAGCACAGGCTGGGGCTGCCCTGCTGGGAAGCGGCTCTGCTGAGAAGGCCCTGGCAGTGCTGGTGGGCAGCCAGTGCCCCTGAGCCAGCGCTGGGCCCTCGGGGCCAAGAAGGGCAGCGGTGTCCTGGGCTGCATGAACAGGAGTGTGGGCAGCCTGGAGAAGACTGAGGGGGGATCTCATCAACACTTATAAAAATCTAAAGGGCAGGTGTCAAGAGGATGGGACTGGGCTCTTCTCAGCGGTGCCCGACGACAGGACAAGGGGCACCGGGCACAAGCTGGAACACGGGAAGTTCCACTGAAATCTGAGGCAAAACCCCTTTGCTGTGCGGGTGCCAGAGCAGCGGCCCAGGCTGCCCAGAGAGGCTGTGGAGTCTCCTTCCCTGGAGCCATTCAAACCCCACCTGGACGCGGTCCTGTGCCCCCTGCTCTAGGTGTGCTGCTCACGCAGGGGGCTGGACAAGATGATCTCTCAAGGTCCCTTCCAATCCCTGCCATTCTGGGATTCTGGGATTCTGTGACTACGAAATACCCCCCAAAAATGGGATTGTACCTCCATGACTAGGGATCTCTGCTGCTACTGTAATCCAAATTGCTAATACAGTCCTTAAGCACACTAAGAAAGTGGATCAAGAGATGCAGGGAGCAAAAATGTTAAAAGGAACTCATCAAAATCCAGCTTTTCCTGTATTTTTATCTAAAATTGTACTTTTTTCCTATTGGCCCCTGTATCTTTCTCTAGGTTGTTTTTCTGGTGGTGGGGTGGTGGTGGCATGGTTTTTTTAACTCTGTCTTTTGTGGATTTCAAAGTCAGAGTGGGTTTCATTTTTTGAGTAAGCAAGTAAAGCAAGAGTTAGAAAGAGGTAAAGCTTCCATAGATACCACTCCAGTTTACCCAACCCTCTGTGAAGGCATTTTTCCAAGTTTCCCAGTGTACTCTTCTTGCTTTAGTGGAGGATGATTGTCTGTGGCACTATGCCATCAATGTGTTGAGTCTGAAAGCCATCCAAGGTCAATACTGTTCTATTCTGGAAAAATATGTGCTATTTTTTACCCTCTAAAGCTAATTTGCACAAACTACTAATACTATAAGTTAGGGCAGATAGTCTGGAAAGCATCTGTGAGCATCTGAGGAGATACAGCTTTACTAAAAGAAGTGTAATATTGTAGAACAGCATGGTGAAAGTTTGCTTTCGTTAAACTATGTGTCTGTTTATCACCTGCTCTAAATGTTACACTAAAGCCAAAACAAAGCATCAGCTATACCCCTAGTTGGGAACTAGAAAAGGTAATAATTTGCAGGACACTGCACTTTAAATCTTCTTTCCATTTCATCATTTGTCACTCAGATCCCAAACTACTGTAAATCATTCAACTTCTTTTGGCTGCAACTAAAGATGAATTTTAACCAAAGAAGTTTTCCAAGGTACTATTCTAGGTTTATCTTACCTGTGGAAAGCTTTATAAAATATACTTCTAATGCCAATATCTCAGGGAAATTTATGGTTTACATGCCTGAACAGACCTTGTAGCAAACCATCATTTTCCATCACAACTATGTGATGTCTCTAAGACCAGGGGTAATGTGAGGGTACTAAACCATAATGACTCCTCAGGAGCACTCTGGGACAACAAATTGGATGAAGTCCGTGTAAAAATATGAAAGCTGAGCCCATCTAAAAGGGCCAGAGAGTGGGAAAATACCCTCACAAAGCACAAGGAAATGTGTTATATATGTATTACATCTTTAAAAATTCTGAGGTTAGGCAATGAAAAAAAACTCAGAATTACTCACAAATAAAATAAAAAAATAGCTAGGACACAGCAGTGAGGAAATTAAGGCAGGGAACTGCTGGCAAGTTTATTATTATTTTTGTCCAGATCTGTACATCTTTTCTGATATCTTTAAAGGAAAGAAGTTCTTTGCAAAATCTTTCAGTCCTTTCCCTTTCAGCTCAGGAGAGATGAAATGGAAAACCAAAGCATTAGAGGCTTGTAGATTCAGTAAACTCCTGTCTAGACAGGGCATGAGACATTTGTGGGCTGGGGTGCAGCATCCCTGTTCCATGCAGAAGTAGTATCCTGAGTTCCTACCCAAAACAGGCTGCAGATCAGCCAGAGATGGTCACTGGAATCTGCTGAGATCTGGAGAATGTAATACCTACTAACACAATGGACTGAGACCCAAACACAGCAGTTTGGTCAGCCTCCATCCTGGAGGACTTAATATGTAGTAGACGTTCCAGGGAAAAATTCTTTATCTTTTAGTGCATTTTCCACCCTATCAGTTAAAACCTGCAGAGAAGACCAACTTCAACTGGTGCACATCTTGAATGACAGCCAACTATGTCATTTCTGCTAGTGAGGCTAACTCACAGGAATGCATAGATATTTCAGAGAGTGTATGCCTCACTGAGGGCACAGCCAAGAAGTTTGTACCAATAAACCTGCAGCGGTGGACAATGGTTTTCAGGCTGTACTAGCAAAGGAGCAGTTTCTGTAAGCAGTTTTTTTGCAGTCTTTTCCATTCCACATACCTTTGCTCAGACCAGCAACAGCAAATAGGTTCACCACATAAATAAAGCAGGGCATCATATATAATTTTAATTTGAAACCCACACCTACATTTGAAAATGGAGAAACAATCTGGAATTTTGTACTTTTAAAATCTGCATAGAAATGAATGTATAAAGCCATTTTTCTTTGCAGTGGCTTTTCTCTTTACAGATATAGGACCTGTCCAAAGCTGAGATTTTTTTCATTTCAGTGGGCTTTAGATTATATCCATAATACACAGAGGGAGCATATGCACTTTATAATAGGGGAATAAAAACTGCATCTGCAGAGCAAGATGACAGGGTATGACTGCAGGAATCTTTGTGCAAGCAAATGCATCTTACACTCTTTTCACTACTACTTCATGATTCTTATAATCAGAGCTGCAGATGATATGGAAAAGATATTGTTTTCACTTAGGACAAAGAAATTCTAAGCATAAATTGGGAGATGGGGGCCAAAGTGACAATGCTAGTGCCACCACATACAACGGGGGAATAAGCCAGACCAACGAGAGCAGTAACAAAGGTGCCTTAGCTGCCTCACGAGATGACAATCAGAAGACCGACCACCTCAAGAGTGTGCATGGCTCTAGTGGATCCTCATGCACCACCCCAGGGAAACCTGCGGGCTCAAGTGCCCTTCTGAAATGCCTGTACACCAAAGCACGCAGCGTGGGGCATAACCAGGAAGAACTTGAAGTC
>VZTV01083065.1:29192-62689 GCA_013400875.1 Anhinga rufa | reverse complement strand
TGCCTGTGTGAGGGCGTGGGGTGGGTGGGATTGAAATTTTTTTTGTTTGCTGTGTTGGATGGTAATGCTTGAGTCAAGTATGCTACAGGCCTGCTCTTCATGCCTGAGTGGTGGTAACTCTTGCATTTTTTGGTCGTTTTGTAATGTAAGCAGAGGCTGGGGTAAAGTTACAGTTTAACTGGAACTTCTGAGTTGGTCATGATTTGTGAGGCCTGTCTATGAAGAAAGAATGCATTGATTTTTTTTTTCTAATATGCTTCTTGTACTGAGACATTTTGAAAGCATGCAGACAGAAGTTTATATTCTCCTTGAAATTTAGCATTTTAAATTGCAGCTCTGGAACACTTCACCTATATTTAAATCTGTCAGTGTTGAAAGATTAATGGGAAAAGGTGTTTAATCGCATGGGATTATAGGAATAAAATCATGCTGAAGATGCCATGCAAATTCTTGTTGTGTTCAGAGATTGCATCAGTGTGTGCATGCTGGGGACAGCAGTGCCTGCTGTTAAAGCTATGCTGTAGCTCTGCATCAGGGATTAATGTGTTGCAGTCTGCATTTAAATGTTCCAACAATAGTCAAGAGAGGTGTGGTATTCAACTTGCTGTTGGATAACATTTGTTTGTAGTTAGACTAGAACCTGGACATACTAGATATACTTCCCAACAGAAGAAAATAAAGGCTTGTTTGAGAGGTTTGGGTTCTGCAAAGCACCTTTTTGGTCTTTAAATTAGAATGCATTCTACTTAAAAAGACAAAAATAGGCTTGCATTTACAAACAGCGCAGTCGATATGAGTTCAGTAGCTGTGTCTGGAAAAGTGTGTGGAAAAATCTGTTACATAAAGTAATGAAAAATATAGCTGTTTCTGCAAATTCAATTGGTTCAAGCACAAGCTATCCAAAAATACAGAATTATACATAAAACAGACAATGAGAATCAATTTAGAGGATCTGCAATACTGCAGTGATACAACTTTTTATTGGATCAAAATGCTTTAACTGTTGCTGGAAACAGGCAGTTCTTTTAAGGGACTGGAATGGCTGGTACTTACAGCCTCTTACTACATGCTGATATGGTGTGATCAAAGATGCCCCTCGCTTGGTCTCCTGCCCCTAACTGTTGGGATAGGCATAAAACTACCAGTGGTTTTCTCTTCCAGGAACGTCTGTTTTCCCCTTGACCCTGTGTGAACTTTCAGTGTCTACAGCACTCTTAGCCAAGGAGTTCCTTACCTAACTGCCACCGGCAAGTAGGAGCTCTTCTTTTCCTTTGAACCTGATTCCTAGGTTCATTCAGTGCCTCCTGTTTTTGGTTCTTAAGTGTCCACTTTTTCCACTCTGGATGTGGTGCGTCAGTACAGCATGTCTGCAGTATACTGAGGAAAGGCTGCTTTTGTTTTTGTATGGCAGTTGGAGGCTGATAGAGCTGCTCCTGTGCAACCAGATTTGCCTCTCTCTGAGTGTGAAAGCAGTACTGGTGTGTATTACTAGGGAGTGATGGGGTGCCCTGACTGGACCAGCTCTGGGCAGCACCTTCTCCTCTATGCCTTAAAAAGGGAGTTCTGTATCTGCAACAAAAAGGATTCAGTTTTTCTCATGCTCTTCAACACTCACAAAGAAGAAAGGTGCAAATTAATGGGATTTTAAGACTCCTCTTTTCAACTATTTTCTCTTCTACAATGCACTTGCCCCCCCGCCAAGTGTACTGCTGCTGCCGGATATAGGCAAGAGAGGATCAGGCAGAGTTTAGTCTCCATATGTCGGTGCTGCTTGCAAACTGGGTTACAGGTAGTGTGATTTCATGTGAGCAGGAGGGTGGCTATTTTTGCTAGTTCCAATTTAGCTTTTCGTTCAGAAACGTACCTATGAGACAGGAGTAATTCCAGAACTTGCCTGGTTATTACAGAGCTGTGCCAAGGACGCAGAGATTATCAAAGCTTCAGAACAAAATAATACAGCTATTGAGGAGCAGTGAGGCCACTTACTGTCACCTTGAATAAAGACGCAAAGTTTCTCTTTGCTTGTTCACTTAAGAAAGCTTGGCACTGAATGCTTACTGCAGGTGTGGTCTTAGCCTGTGCTGCTACTGTTCGTCTAGAAGAATCTTTATGAAGAAAACTGCATTAGGTGGGGTAAAAGAAAAGAGCAGACATGATCAAACACTGAAGGAATTATTTTCCTGTGATCACTTTACCACCCACCTTTTAGTGATCAGGAGTTCAAGCAACCTATTTGTGTGCAGAGGCAGCTGGTAGCCAGCCTGATGAGAAAATGCTGGGTTTACCTCTTGGCTTGTGGTCAAAAGCAGGTGAGGTGCTTGGAGGTCACCAGGCTCCAGTAAGGGTTGGAGGACTTGGGGATCAAGCTCATAAATCCACGGAAAGCAGCCTGCTGGCTCTGGGACTTGGCTCTGCCAATTCCTACTTGCAGCTGTGCAAGTTCATCTCAAATAATAATGCAGTTGTTAAGTGGCTTTTTACTCTGCTGGAGCTGAGGTAGTTTTTGGAATCAGAAATAGCAGGAACGTGAACGAGACACACTGAGGCTGGCTTGAGGAGCGTTTCAAGCCTCTGAGAGACCTTCAGATACCTGCTCATGAGAAGCCGGCCCAGTATTGGGCTGGGCTTTATTGAACATAATGACTTTGCTCTAGTCTTAGTGATGTAGCAGTTCTGGGTTGATAACCACTGTAAGTGACTGGGAGTGCTTGTGATCTAATTTTTCCAGATTTAGGGAAGCCTGTGTGAGAGCTCATTGCTCTGCTGGAAAAGATGCTGCTTTTGCAGCTCAGCTGAGGTCTAGGATTGTGTGAGCAGTTTGATATGATTTGGTGCAATATTAGGAGGACAGTTTAAACTGGTTTGCATCCAAAGTAGTGTGAGGTCATGCATTGAACGCTTTGCATCTTGCAAAGGCCTGAAGCCTTGAAAGACAGTGGGAGAGGTGCTGCTGTCTCTGTGAGATGGCTTTGACCCTTGCAGGTGGAATTTGGCTCTTGATGCTGCCTGTTTGCTTAAAAGGCCTTGTTTGCAGTTGTGTCTTGGATGTTCTTGTTTCTCTCCCAGCCTTGCAGCCACCTTTGCCAGCCAGGTATCTGGCTGTTCCTATACTCAGGGGAGCACCTTGCATTGCTACATTTTATGTATGTATGTCTCTTTTAGCTGCCAGCAATGCTTTTTATCCTTTGCATGGGGTGGGGCAGGGGTAGATATATTCCTGCATGTGTATTCTCTCCTAAATCCAGTTCTGGTTATAACCAAGGCTTAAAGCAAAAAGGAGCCTCCTTAAAAGTCAATCTAGCTCAGTTTGGCAGGGCTGGTAGAGCCATTAATGGCATTTCCTGCTTTGCCAGTCAAGTTGAGAGGGAGCAACTTCTGCTGTTGAAGAGGGAAGTGACAATTTCTAATTGTTCTCAGTGGCAACTGGGACTTACCCTCCTGACATGGTGTCCCCTGCTGCCCAGGCCAGCAGCAGTGGCTGTAGCTAAAGGAAATGATACTGTAAAGTAGATGGCAGATTGTGTTGGCTCCAGCAGCTGGAGCGAGTAGCACTTTTCTAGAGGTGAGAAAATGTATTTGCTTTTTTGCTATCGTGGAAAAAGGCGCCTTGGCACCTGGGTTGAGCTGCTGGATTCTCATGGCAGTTTCCCTAAGGATGTAATCGTTCTTCCTTGTAGGGATGGTTGGAAACCTGAAAACAGCTGTGCTAAACAACTTGAGCTGAGGGAAAACTTGAGAGTAAATAGCCTGTGCTTATCAGAACAGTTCCCCTGCAGGTCCACCTGGTTCTGCTGCATACTGCAAAGCCATTGCTTGTCAGGGCCATGCGCTTGCGTGGGGGCCTTCTGCAATTTGCTCCTTCCTGCCGTACCTCCCTCCTCCCCTACCCCCCAAAAAAAAGAAAAAAAGGAAACAACCGTTCCTGTGTGGGTCGATGTGGGCTCTGGCAGTGAGCCCCACTGTGCCATGGCAAACAGCAGACCCTTAGCCTGAGCAGGCAGGGCTGTAGCAGATGATGCTGGCAAGTCTGGTCCCATCTCCAGCCTGCCACTGGGCTGCACAGTGAGGGAGTCAGGAACCTTGGCACTGGTGGCTAGCTAGGCAGCCTGCTCCTAAAGAGCACCTATGCCTGCTTGAAGTGGCTGATTTACGCCCTATGGGGATGTGGATTTTCACATTGAGATTTTGAAATAACATCTTGTCTTCTTCTGTCCTGCATCTTTCTATTTGTGCATAGAAATGGTATAAAGCTTCAGGAAAACAGACACCACCGTGGGCTTTAGACCAGAGATTGTTGGTCTTTTGCTGGTTCCCCTTGCATGGCTGTTCCCATACCACTGCAATGCCTCTGACAGCACAAAGCCCAAGCCAGTAAACCTTTCTACACCCAGCTGAACCCATCCAGAACTGCCTGGGGGACTGGCTGTTCCAACACAGGTGCACCCATGCTGGTGCTGCAGGGAGCTAGAGCAAGTCCAGCAAATCTGGCCATGTGTTGTACCTCCTCCCCTGGCCGTGTGGTTTCAACAACAAACTCTCTCTGAGGCATCAAAAATGTAGCTGTGGTCACAACGTAGTTCTAGGCCTTCCAAGGAATGGCAAGGTGTGTTACCATAGTGCAAGCCTTGCAGATTTTAGGTGATCTTTGGAAGTGCCCTTTGGAATCAATTCTTCTCCCTGGATATTTTCAGTAACCCTTCCTCATGTCTTTCTGCTGTAGGTTGTTGCTGACTTAAATGTCTTGCTTTTCAGGGTCCCAACATAATGGTGAGTAGTTTCCTTATACTTTGTGCTAATGAAGAAGGTAAAAATAAAAATCAAGTTTCATATCAAGGTTCAATCCCAAAACTATCAGCAAGATGATTCTGGTACTGATTTTAGTGCAGATGATCTGGCTGTACCAAATCTTTTTTTTTGCTATGATCTGAGAAGGTAGTGTAGGAGTTTTGTTTCTATAACCACTGATTGCAACTCTTTTCACCTTGGGCAGTAATAGATTTTTTTCAGGCTCATGCTCTCTTTCAGTAGGTCATCTGCCATATCTTCATTCTGCTGTGGCATTTCTCATTCAGTTCAGGGACGCTGGGATGCAGTGTAACAATTCACTTGCACATTAATAGCGATCAATGACATTAAAATAAAAAAAAAAAGCCTGCCTACTTTGTGCCTGTGTGCTACATAAAAGGATGTATATTGAAGTGCCAAAGGCAGATCTAGATCTGGGAACACAAGGAGGTGCACAGGAGCTGTGCAAGATGCTCTCTCTTTCTGTGGATATATGTCCACACTGAAACTCAAGCAGCCCCCTGTGTTTAAAAACAAAACTGAACCAACTTCCTAACCCCCCAGCTGTGTGTGAACCTGCTGAAGGTACCATTTTCACACAAGTCCCAACCTTGGTGGCTTTGCATCTTTGCCACAAGGGATGCCGGTCTCCCAGGATACCAGATGTTGCATGCATCAGTGAGGGTAAGAGATGGTTTGGGAGGGGGGTTGCAGTAGGTATCCCATTACTCTACCTCCAACCAGCAACCAAAGCACCTTGTTCCACCTCTTTCCATGCAGTGAGCATGGGAGATGCCAGTGTGGTTACTTGATTTTATCTTGGTTCCTGTGACAGTACCCTGAGCCCTCTAAAACCAAACAACTGAAACAAATCGCATAGCAGGGCTTGGCTGTCAGGCAGCTCTTGTGCTTCTGTGGTCTGGCATGAAAGCCTGAGCCTGTGAGAGTGGCTGCAGTAGCTGGGAGCAGCTACCCGGTGGTAAGTCCAGTAGCTCTGACTCCATGGTGTTGCCTCTTTCATTCCAGTTTGGGAGCACCCCAGTTGCTGTAGGAGCCCAGGTCCCCAGCACAGAGGTTCTCCTTTCTCTGCAAGGGCTCTTGAGGATTCTATTTCAGTAGTCCTTTGGCCACTGATATTTTGTTCTAGTTATTAACTTTAATCTAAATTAAGTAATCTGAGACCAAAAACATCTGTTTAAGGTTCCCCCAGAAAATGGGTAAAACTTACTAAGCAGGCTGTGGACAATTGGCATTATAAAATACTTGCATGGCTGGGTAGCTTGCTTAAGATACTTGGTCTTCTGAGGGGGAAGTGCGGCCTCCCCAAAATGCTGCCAATACTGAAGGTGCTGAGCAGATGGTGCTCTGCAGCTCCCGTGGGACGCCAGCTTGGACCTGCTTGCCCCGGTACAGTGAAGCTGACTTGCAGTTCAGCAAAGCAGCAGCTAAAGCAGAGCTAAACTGGGTCTAGCAGAACCAAGTCTCATTCCTAGTCATCTGATGAACATTTTCACCTATAATAGCATTTTAATGGCTTTTTTTCCCCCCTGGGAAGGAAATAAATTTGCAAAAGGTAAATCTTGCAGAAGCCACTCTTTCTGTGCTGCAGGGACTGGATTTCAAGTACAATGTATGTATGACTGGTTATAACCATAACATATGGTTATGAGAAAACAGCAGTGCTGCTTATCTTTCTGCTGTAGAGAGATGCAGGATTAGCTCTCTGTAATCTCTTGTAAGAGATGTGCTCATCCGGTGTGAATCATAGGAGCTGCATGAAGTAAAGGGATTTTTTTTCATGAGACTAGACTGGCTGTTGATTTGGCCCATGGATTCATGCTAATGCTGTTGTGCTCTTAGTAGTTCTCAATGGTTTAATCTCTCTCTTGCATAGTTTGTATGTAGATAAAAGTGTAATTTTCTTACAGGAAAATTTTGGAAGCTGATCAACATCTTAGCCATTAGTATTGCAAAGTTCAGTTTTACTGATATTTTTTTTAAGGGGTTCCAGCCATGCAGTGAGAACTGGCCTCCGCCGGTGGCTAGGTGCTCAATTATTCTGTGCATGAGAGAAAATAAAACCATCCAACACTTTGCTGCATCTCCTGCGCATTCTGAGAGTACACTTAGGATCCTTCTTTTCCTGTTTTCCCTGTCAAAGGAAATCAGATAGGGTGTCAGGCTGCTTGAAGATGTTTTATGTGAACAAGAGGGATTTTTTGGGGGAGTACAGTGACGAGTGCAGTAATCTGATATTTGCAGACAATGCCTAAAAACTTGCTCTTTGGCCCTTCCAGGAGGATAAGGTGGCATGTGAGGGGTGCCTAGTACGAACCCCAGAGCTGCCGTGCCTGCCCTGGGAGCTGTAGGCATGGCACCCAGCTGGTCTCCCTCCAGGGAGGATTTTGGCCACCAATATATGGCAATGTGGCTGCTGGGCTGCCTGCAGCTGGCCGCCTGGCAGGGATGGTGAGCTGTGGTAGCAACTGAGGGCACTTGGTGTATCACAGGGGTAGAGCAAACCCACCCACCTGGTAAACTGAAGGAAACCAGGAGTAACTGGTGCAGCTGCTGCTTTAGGGAACAGTAGGGTCTCTTGCTTTTATTCTTTTAAATTCACAGCTCAAAGGCAGTGTGTAGTACTGTCTTTGGAGTAAGCCTGCTATCGTTTAAGGACAGGGAGCTGCCTGAGCAAGTCCAGCAGAGAGCTACCAAGATGGTCAGGGGACTGGAGCATCTCCCTTATGAGGAAAGGCTGAGAGACCTCGGTTTGTTCAGCCTGGAGAAGAGAAGACTGAGGGGGGATCTCATCAATACTTATAAATATCTGAAGGGTGGGTGTCAGGAGGATGGGACTGGACTCTTTTCAGTGGTGCCCAATGACAGGACAAGGGGCAACGGGCACAAGTTGGAACACAGGAAGTTCCACTTAAAAATGAGAAAAAACTTCTTTAAGGGTGCCAGAGCAGTGGCCCAGGCTGCCCAGAGAGGTTGTGGAGTCTCCTTCCCTGGAGACATTCAGACCCCACCGGACATGGTCCTGTGCCCCCTGCTCTAGGTGTGCCTGCTCATGCAGGGGCGTTGGACAAGGTGATCCCCAGAGGTCCCTTCCAACCCCTACCATTCTGTGATTCTGTGACTTGGCACACAGTTGATCTGCAACCCAACAGATATTTGGGCAGGTCTTTTGGTTCAGGTGTGTTGGGGAGCTGTAGCTATGGGAGATAACAACATGTCAGCATCAGGGTGGCTCTGAAGCTTCAGCCTGTACCACATGTGCAAACAAAGTGGGGTGCTCTGGGGGGTGTGCCCCCTGCTCTAGGTGAGCCTGCTCAAGTAGGGGGGTTGGACAAGATGATCTCTCGAGGTCCCTTCCAACCCCTACTGTTCTGTGATTCTGTGTGTGGAAGTAGCTTAATTTCAGCCTTCAAAGTTGTCATCCCACAATGTTGAACTGCTATGAACACACAGGAGTTACTTCTAGCTCCTGGCTGTGGTTTGGAGGACCCTTAACAGGAACTGCTATTTGCTCTTGCCTTGTTCTTGCTCAGTCCATTAGACAAGACCTTGGTTAATTGAGAAGAAGAAAGAAGGAAAGCAGTAATTAAGTGAACATATGAGGCATGCACAGCCATGGGCCTCTTGATTTCTTAAAAGAAAAACTTCATTGCAATATACTGTAAATGTGGCAATACAACCCAAGCGGGGTGGAGAGCAGGAGGGAGCTCCTGGTGCGGCACTCACAAGTAGATGTGCATGGAGAGCAGGTCTCTCAGCAGCTCCTGATGGAGGCAATGCTGGCACAGAGAACCCAAAACCATCTGTCTTAATTAAATTACATATTGATCTCCTATTAGAATATAACATATTCCACTGCTTTAGTGCTGTAAGCCAGAAGTCAACACCACAGCAGTGGTTCTGACAAATGTACAGATGATCTGTTGCCTGTCCCTTGCTGCTCTTCCCAGAGTCAGAGGAGGTAGCATGTTGTAGCAGTCACATAACTGAATGCCTGGTTACATGGAAATGAATAACCTCTTGTGTCCTAGAGCTGTGGTGCTTCATCTAGGTGTGTCATGCAAGCGGAACAGACCAGCTATGCGTGATGCAAAGAAACCTCCTCCTTTTGCATTTGTTTTCCCAGGCTTGTAGGAGCTGTTTTTCACCCATCTACCACCTGTGGTGGGCTGCATTGCTGGTGGGGGACCATGGGCTTGGTTTTCTTCTGCCCAGGCTCTGCTCCTCCCTCTGCACCCAGGAGACCCCCTGCAGTAGGGCGCACTGGCCAAGGGGTTCACCAACACTGGCCATGTTTTCTGCTGACTGGTTTCACTGCTTTCCAGCTTGGCTTCATCTGCTGGCGCAGGGTTGCTGTGCTGGGGCTGAGCTGCCTGGAGGAAAGTGAGATTTTAGCTGCCAGTCCAGCTTGGGTCCGTAGGCTCAGTGCAGCTGGGGCCTGAGCCTGGAAAGGCACCTTCTCACACCCCTTCAAACCAGACCTGGATGCTCAGAAAGGTGTATTTTCTTACCTCTGAACATCCATGTCCCTACCACCAAAACAAGGATAATGGCAATCCCTGTTTTCAGTCGCTCAGCTGCTGATCAGGGCCTAGAGCAGTGCAAAAGTAGAGAAATAGGCTAAAAATAGCTTTTGTCCTCTACAAAGGGGAGCTCAGCCCTAGCACAGCTGTTTACCTGCCTGACTTGAGGATGGCTGACAGCAAGCAGGTGGGGCTCACTCTGATGAGACAGTATAAATAGAAATCAGCTGCTTGTGGCTTTGACTGCAGAGTGAAACACGCTTGTTAGTGTAGGAGATCGCTGCTAGTCTTTTAGAAGTGTTGTGAAAATTATTTACTGGTCTTCAGGGCTTGTGTGTTCCTGCTTGATGTTCAGTTTGTCAGCTGGGTTGGCTCTATCTGTGGTTCATTATCCCTGACCTCTCCTAAAAGACGGCCATTTCCTGTTATGAAGTCTGCCTAAGTATGGTCTTTATCCAACTGGGGAACTTTAGTCTGGAAAATGGATTGCAACACATCTGGTCTATAAGGAACAGGGGAACATTAATGCAGTTGACGGAGGACTAAAAGAAGCCTCCATAACCATCAGTCAGGGCAGTTTTGGGAAACCTTCCCATGGCTGTAGGGGTCAAGTGCCTTGTCTGCCTTTGAGATGGTACTTGGCACCTCTTGCTTCAGCAACCAGGGATGCTGTTCTTTGCTTCTCCTGCAGCTAAGTATATCCCCAAACACAATGTGCTGCTTTGCATTGTATCGAGTATGTATGCAAATAGACAACCTAAATTCCTCTGGTTTTAGCACAGTGGAACTGGATAAAGAAACGGGGAGGAGAGGATGAGCTCATCTGAGAGGAGCACGTGCTTACACTGCAATTGTACAAATGGAGAACTGCAGGGATTTCACTATGTATACCACAGTCTGCTCAATTTTCCTGTTTTGGGAGTTAGTGGCAAAACTGGCATCGATTTGAATAGAGCAGGACGAGGTCACCGCGTGCCATGTGATGTTTTAATTCTCACTTCCTTCAGTACTGAAAATACAAGCCCTGAAGCCTTTGAGGCTGAATGGGGTCCTAAACACAAAGGCTGAGGTGTGGGGCTGCAGCACCCCTGCCCAGGCTCTTGCAGCAGGGGTCTGGTGGGTGGTTAGTGCACAGACCACCACTGAAAGCATCTCGGTTAGACATCAGTCTTTAATTAGGCACGAGGACAGCTGCTGTATACCAGACCCCTTTATATCCACTGCGCTCTCATCTCTCTGTTTCTCCCTGGCTTTGTGGCTATTGCCTGTCTTTTCCATCTCGTCGTTACCTGTCTCTTGTTATCTTCCCTTCCCCTGTGTGGTGATAGCCTAGATGTTGGTCATGAATGGAGGCCAGTGATGAGGGAAGCGCATGCCGCAGCTGGGCAGGGGGTGAATCCTCCATGGGGAGGTGAGAAAGGGACAGGCTGTGGTTTTTGGATGCCCTTCACGTGCTGCTCTAAAAAGGCCAAACAAAAAGGACTGTTTGTACTCGGAAATAGTCCAATTTCTGCTTTTAAAAAAATGTCTACACTAGCAAAGTCTTTCAATTCCAGCTAACGAGGAAAGTGGCTGCAAAGATCGATGCTTCTGAACGTGTGCAGGCAGAATACCCATGGGACTTGGATGGCAGAAAGCTTGATACAATCAGGTTGTGTTGTGCCTGCTGAAAAATTCACCTTTCTAGAAATCCCATCAGGGAAAATTTAGGCTTGACTTAATGTTTGGAACAGGTGACCTGAAGGCTGTGTTGATACACAGAGGTTAGACCATTCCTCAGATGCCTTCACATTCCCTCAGTGGGTGGGTTAGAAAGGAAAGCCAGCAGGAAACCTTTGGTATTTTAGGAAACTCGCGTGGCCTGTTAAAATTACTTATAATCACCTGTTAAGATGTAATAGTAATAGAACCATGGCAGTATGGTGGGTGCTTATGTAAGCTTAGTATAAATGCCTCCTCATATTTAGCTTATGTTGTCACTCTTGACAATTTAAATATATATTTAAGTATATAAAATTAATATGTATATTAAAATATATTAAATTCATGTTTTTAGGGACAGCTTTCTGAAAATAATCTTTTTTTCCCACTGTGCTGCGCCTTCCTGTCAGGCCATGTTAAAAACATACGTGGGAGCGGACAAGCTGTGCTGAACAAGGATGAGCCACTACAGCAGAGTGTGAGCTCGGCTGGGGTAAACCTGGCTCCTCTTGTAGCAGTTTCAGAGAGACCAGCCTAACAGAAGTAAGAAGTCTCAGCTTCAGTGTACCCTGAAAGCCAGTGGTTCCCATTTTAAAATGGACTGAGTGGCCAAATATAGTTGCTGGAAAAACTATGTTGGCCTTTATCCTACATAGTAGAAAAGTATACGAATTTGAACAGGTATCTTTGATTTTGAAATGCTGTGGATGGTCCTGAAAGGAGATGGGCTCTTCGCTTCCCCCCAAAGCAGGACTGGTCCCTGCTGTGGGTGACAGCGCCTTAAATAAAACCCATTTGGGTGTCACGCTCACACCCTCACTCAGCCCCTCTCTGGGGAGAGCAGCAGTTATTCTAACCTGTATTTTTAGTAGCTTGCAAGTCTATGTACTCTCCAGATAGATGTGCCCATCAATAATATCTTAGGATTTGAATTACTAAACTTGTTGAGCAGCAGGGGAAGAAAATTCACGTGGGGACCTGTCACTTTGCTCTCCCTGGGGCAACTCTGTGGACTATGCTGCTTAACTGCAGCAGAGAAAAACTTTGTGCTTTGAATTAAACACTGCACCAAAAGGTGCAATGTTGTATACTCAGAGTGTCTGCTCACGTTCACAGCATCTGCCTTGCAGGTGCTTTAATAACATTCACAACAAATTTTCTGCCCACACAAGAAAGCACTGAACCAAGTGGGGACAACCTCTCCAAAGAATGATGGTGACTGGTAGGTCCCAGATTCCCAGAGTTGAAGACATGGCATATTAAACATCAATGGGATACTAGAAAGATACCAGAGGGTATAGGGCTGATGCTAATAATGCCCAGCTGCAGTTTCTGGAGTTTTAAAAGATTTTAGAGCAAAGATTATCGACAATGCTGAATGATGCAGTGGATGCATCCTCTCCTGACTACGTGGGGTGGTGCTATCGGTGCTGCCTTGGGCCTATCAAAATCAGCTCCAGCACTGGGAAGCCTTCCCCCAGCCCTGGGCATCTGTGGGTACCAGCAGTGGCTTGGAATCGTTTGCTTTGTGGAGGCTGTTTCCCTCCCAGCAGGTTGTGGAGACCCTCTGTGTCATGGCACCAGATTTTCATCAACAGTGGGAGATGGGGGGAGAGTCTCTGCTGCTGAGCTGAAGGGCTGACAGGCAAAGAGCTGCTGCAAGCAGCAGTGTCACCCTGAACACCAGGGTCCTGCCAAAGCACCAGCCCTCCTCACCTCTTATCGGGCAAAGACAATTTCTTTAAAACCCTTTAATCAAATTATGTTCTTATAATAATGGCTCCCAAGTCTCCCTTGCTGGAGTTGTTATATATTTATTTGTTTGAAGGGCATCCAGGAGCACTTCTTTGGGCACCAGTGCCAAATTGTCTTCTGCTTGCAAACGGACTGGATGCTGGGGGTGCTCCAGGCGCTGCCCCAGGGCTGCCAATGGAGTCGCAACAGAGCTGAGCAGTGCTGTGGCTGGTCTGCAAAGCGCTTGGGCTTCTCAGCTCCAAGAGCTATCCTCATGGCCCTGTGGTGCTGCAGGTGCTCAGCAGCTGGCTTGTGAGGGAGACCTGGGCATTCCCCTGCTCAGGGTTTGGGTCCCGATGCAGCCTGCAGGTCTGATCAAAGTGAGAAGGTCAGGAAGGGGAGAGATGGCTAAAACATGCCAGGCCGCCACAGTGCTCCTGTTCCTCTCTGCTGGGTCTCTGCTGGAGCAGTACTGGGAGAAGGTGCTGCTGAGAGGGACCATGCAGAGCGTCCAGATCCAGCCCAAATCCTCCCAGAGGCACCTAGGCCTCCCCAGATTTGTCTTAAGGGGATCTCAATAGCAGGAACTGCACTGGTATGCGTGTGTGATGTTCAGTTGCTTTGGGCATCTGACCCCTCTGCATTGCAATGCACCGCGAATGTGTGTTATCAGCTCCTACAGCTGCATTAGCTGTTACCTCTGCCTGTGTTAAGCCATATTTCCTGCTGTGGAGGTGCAGGGAGTGCGCACGAGCCCTCTCTGACAGTATTTGCTGGCTGCACCGGCCTCTAGCATCAATGTGGAAAAGCAAGCAAAAGCACCTGTGACATGAGGCAGAAGTTTGCACTGGTGATTTTTCCACTTGCTTTGGAAAATAAACTGATGTGCTTTAATAGGAAAGTGGTTATGATATTTTTGAGGACTTCCAGCAGTGTCTGTCCCTGGCCCCAGATTCCTCTGTCATCTGTGCTCTTTTGTAAGAGAAACTTGCCAAAAAAGAGTGAACAATCCCTCACAGTTGTTTTCACGTGCACTTTTGAAGTAATATTTTTACAGCAAAGCAGTGTAGATCAAAATGCATTCAGGTTAGGAGGTGATACCATTAAAAAAACATCTAAAAAGTTAGCTCATCAACTTTTCAGTGCTTGTACAAAGCAAAAATAAAGTAGTTCTTAGGATAGCTTTTAAAATTGCTGAGACATGAAGCTGTCTTTCCACTGGCAGTTTCAAAACGTAGAGCTATGTTTTTTTAAGACTACTTTGATAAATGGATGTTTTGTTAAAATCCCACTGAGCTGAGCTGCTTTCTGATTCCTGCTTCCTAATTCTGATACCTGCACGATGGGAGGATTCATCCCTGTTAGCTTTATACATGGCAACATCTGCTTTCAGCTCTTGCATTTACCTTTAATAATACTGTCAAGTTTTCAGTGTTGTGGCCTGATGTCCACTTTTACCAGCTTTGCATGCACAAGGGAGCCTGTTTGGTGGAAAATTTGGAAAATGCCAAATAATCTGTTTCTGTCAGAGCCAAGATGCTCAAGATTGGTAGGGTTGGGACTCTCATCCTCATCATCTTCAGGAAAAAACACACAGAAAAATGTGCTGCCTACAATATTGGTCTGGGGCTCAGGGATCCACTGTAAATTCCTGCGCAGATCTCCTGCGTTATGGTGGACAAGTCCTTGACTCTCTGGTGTCTGAGCTTCTGCATATAGAATCATAGAATCCTTTAGGTTGGGAAAGACCTTTAAGATCATTGCATAACATATATGAAATGAGGATGCCAAAAGCTTCTCATTCAGAGGCTTGAGGATAAGCTTACAGCTGGTCATGAGACACTTGGAAATCACAGGCAACAGAAGTACCAATGACAGAAGGGAGCAAAGACAGAGTATATCATTCGTCTACAGCCTCCTCGTTATTGATAATGCTCCGAGGAGTTGGAAAGAAGGTGGTTGCACTTCAGATGGAAACAGCCGCTAAAAAATTATTCTTGATGGTTCATTTTTTTTCTCTAAAGGGCTGTGGTTACAGCCTGTGACTGCCTATAACCCATTTTTAATGTAAGATAATGATCTCTTCAATGATCTTGCAGATCTCGAGGATATGCTAACATTTACCATCATCTACTAGACCTACATAGGCCTATTTCATTTCTTCTGTAATAACACAGTTGATGCTCATGGGAGGTTGCTTAATTATACCTATATTTTAGAAGATGAAAGATTAAAATATTGGTACAAATCAAGATTATGCTTGCAGTCATGAAAAGCAGAGAGCAGATGCAGCATCATTGTATGGGTATGAAAAATCTCATCCAATATTGGCTTGTTCCTTTCTAATTGCTGATGGGTTTTATCCGATTTGCAGAGATTTCAGGAGTGATTCTAGGAGTTTCTCCTCCCTGTATAATTCAGATGAATTGGTTTGATTCTGCATTGCCAATCCAGTTGATGTAATGAGACATGGACTGTTGTAGCTCCTGGCACAGACATGTCTCTGGCCAGGGATGCAGGAGAAGACTTCAGACCCTGCCTGACCAGGATGGAAGCGAGCTGGGGAGAGCCCAAAGCATGTAGATAGAGCAAAGTGAAAGTGACCCCCTCATGTTACCCCAGAGGAGTCCCCCTGGGTTTGGTCCCTCCACTAATTTCATCACTCATGTCATTAAGCTGCTGTAGGGTGTTAGGCTAAACAGTTTTCCTTTCCTGGACGTCACAGGTTAGTGGAAATCCCTCATTTGAAAGACTATCAAATACCCACATATTTCCTACTGAAAGAGCAGAGACTTGGAGTCATTTGTCCCACACAGTTTTCCCAGGAAGGGGTAGGGGTGGCTGCCAGTCCGCATCTCAGCAAGGTTGGAGGGTTTGTCTCTGGTAGCAGAGAGAAGATCTGAGGAACAGCATAGAACTAGTGTGCTGGAGGGACTGGCACACTTTTACTGGTCTATCAGTGTGCAGTTCCCTCTAGTGCACGTCTGCCCTCGGTGTAATACGTGATAGGCGATCAAACCGCACTGAAAGCAAAAAGGTGCAATTAGGTAGCTGCTCTTATCAAAGCAAACCCAAGCACATCAGTTACAGGCACATTAGATCCACTCCGTTGGGTATTTTGTTATTCCATTCTCTTGTTTACCAGGAGCATAAGAAAGTCAGAATAATTTCCTTGGCCAAGAGAGCCTTACATGCAGTATTTTGCCAACTGATTGACATTTAGGTGGTGACGGACATATGGACATAAATCTTTGCACAACACGCATCCACCTGCAGTACCTGCAGCTGTCGGAGCGAGGGGAGGTGGCTGCCTCTCCTATTTCTGCAACATGCCCAAACAGAACATATCCCCGATCATCTGCCATTACTCCAGGGCTGAATCACTCAGGAAGCCATCTCTCTTGGTGTCAACATGATGTGTTGTGTTAGAGGCAATCAGAAGTTTTCACGTGGAAGATTGCACAGGAAATAAGATTTCCCTGCAAGCGCATCTCTCCTGGGGCACACAAATGTGTTGCCTCAGGTTCTGCTCACTTAGTTTACAATTAAAACAGAATAACACTATGAAGGAAAGCAGTTTGTAACTGTGGGGAGGTGAGACTTCTGGCCAACTCTTCTCAATTTTGATGGCACCTAACATCTTTTTTATAGGGTCTCTCTCACATGTTCAGTGGCTATTTGGGGATGCAGCAGATGATGGCTCTCCTGGAAAGGGACCTTATGTCTGCGCAAGATCTTATGGATTGCAGGAGGATTGGCAGCCTCCAAGTTAATGCAGCAGTATGGCTGTGATTATAGACACTCAAATGTCGATAAATTCCAAAATAAAGGATTTCATCACAGCATTAAAAGCTTCCCACATGAACCATTCATTTTGAATGACTGGAGGGTGACAATCTAAATATAAATCTAACTTTTTTTTAAAAACTGATTTCAGGCACGTATGTACAGCTTCGGCTTACTTTCAAAGAGGAGTCTGTGGGAACATCTGACAGCAAAATTAAGTTATATGTTTCTTGTGGGAGTTAGTTTCCTACAAAAACTGTAAACGTCTTGTTTCCCTGACACTCAGATTTTTAAACCTGTAATCCTAATGGATATGAACTGTTTTTAATTACCCCCATTGACAGTATTTCGTCCTTTGAAAGAATTGCTTGAGGAGAGAAGGGGAACAGGGAGGTTTAGTGCAAACCTGAGGGTGTGATTTATTTTTAGAGCTAGTGTGGTGATCAGCTCAGTCGCGGAGGTTTTGTCACTGATTTCAGCAGGTCAAAAGTTCACACACCGCTTTTGAATTAGTTTGGGAGAATAAAGCAGTTGGAAGGAAATGGGAGACCTGGAAGCAGGTGGAGGAATAAATGGGGTAAGAGACCAATTAAACTGGATAAAAGGAAAGAGACAAACAGGGAGCATGGTGAGGGCTTTAATGACTTCTACAGCACATTTCAAGGGTATTTCAGGTGAAGCCTTTTTTGGCTCAATAGCCTCATTTCTTCCAAAATAACTGGTTACATGACTAGGGTGAGTTGGATTTTAACCTTTATGTAATCTTCCTATATAAATGTAATAGTTGCACAAAATGCACTTTCTGGACAGGGTATAGACTTGCAAGAGAGGTGATGACGTGTTTCTGTGTGTGATCAGATACCCACCTGGGGCGGATGGAGAAGGAAATTGAGACCCAGGGAAATGCAGTCATCTTAATCCAATGAAGTTTGCAGCTCAGTGGCTGGAACCACCGAAAAACATATATATGTCCTTAAACCCCAAATCACACTGCACAAGGTCTAATGAATCATTTGTAATTGCCTCATCATGTACGTATCAGCCTTTGTGCAGTGTTTTATCCAGCATGCTTGCTTCTCTCGAAATTAAGGCCACGATTTTCTGCTGTGCCTCAGTGAGCTGGGAGCAGGATGGGAGTGTCAAAAATGCATGTGTGCTCGTTGCGGGGGATGCTGGAAAGGAGGGAAGCCAGCGTGGCACAGAGGTGACATGCCAGCAGAGAGCCCATATCAGTACGCATATGCAATAAGATCCCGGCTACATATTTGGGAGCCTGAGGCGGCCCCATCATCTCTGTAATGTAAACACCTTGTAGTATAGCATAATGGAAATATAAATATAAATGCAGCCCTTAAGTTAGGGCTGGATCCTGCTGCAATAAATGGGATTAAGGGCTCTTTTTACACTCCTGCCTCTGGAAAGGGTTTTGGGGGCTGGGGGCAGATGTATGCCCCAACTGGGTACCGGCAGCCTTGTATCTGCTCCTAGAGGGGTCACCGATGGTCTGAACAAGCCAGAGGGAAGCACGGATGAGCTTTCCACCAGCAGCAGAAACAAGGAAAGTTGGCTTCCAACAAGCCAGTTGTCTTCTCCCACCCCACGATATGCACTAAGGACCTATGCTTTTGCAGTGGCCTTTCACCTGCGCCAGGAAGAACCACTTGTGAGATCGCAAGAGCAGTTGAGGGAGCTGCTGATGCCACCAGCTTTTGTTCCTCTCATTTGCTTTGCTGCCTTCTTAGAGAGCACAGCTCAGTACCGTTTCTTTTTCCCACTGGCAAATGCACTGAAGTAGCTGGTGGTTCCCCAGGAAGAGATATATTTGCAAACCAGACAGGTACCAGAACAGTAACATCAAAATGGAG
Source organism: Anhinga rufa (assembly GCA_013400875.1). Classification (NCBI taxonomy): domain Eukaryota; kingdom Metazoa; phylum Chordata; class Aves; order Suliformes; family Anhingidae; genus Anhinga; species Anhinga rufa. Next base: position 44,277 of record VZTV01083065.1, on the reverse strand, counting down.
TGGTGTGGAAAGTGTAATCGTTATTTAAAAAAAACCAAACAAGTATTTTCTGTAAATATTAATATCTATCAGATTATTAGGGGTTTGCCCCTATATTCTGTGATGGAGAAATTTACGGTTGGAATTCTGAAGAAACTGAAATAGTCTGAAAATCTTAACTTCTTTGAAGCATGGGAGACCCCAAATAAATCCCAGGGAATTGGTACTCCCAACATCAGCATCAGCGGAGTCAGTGCTAAACAGCCAACAGCTTCCCTTTCCCCTTCGCTGCCTGGCCCAGCATAACTTCTGATGGCTGCTACTCATTAGCCCTTAGCCTTTCTGCCAGGAAAATGATTGAAAATAATTTGTGTGTGTTTTGGCAAGCAGGGGCTGTCAAAGCAGTGCTCACAGGTTGTATGTCTGTCTGGGACACTGCAGCAGTGGGTGCCATCCAGAGGATGTGCCCAGCACCAGCTCTTGCTGGGGCTTGTTTTAATTAGCTGAGGAGATGAGGACAGCAATATGGGTTTTAGCTGGGTTTATACACCAGAGACATTTGCATTCTGGGTCCATGTTATCCAGCAAGATTAGCAAGCCTCCACGTTTGGTGCACTGATGTTTCTCTGTTTGCAGTGTGATCGATTTTTAAGTGCCTTTCTAGTCAATACCAAAATTTCCAGGATTTATCTTCATACCTTGGACAGATGGATCCTATTGATTTGAATGGAAGTTGGGAGAGGGGATATATAGGTACTTCCTTACAACTGTTTACAGAGCAAACAATTTCCATCTGCTCTCTATTTTACTGTAAAGCAAAGGATCAGTCAGCTACAAACTTTAATAGATAACCATCAGGTACATTAGAAGCATGTCACACTACTTACTACCCTTCCCACCTCTGCCCGACCATACACAGTTTAGTCAGCACCTGGGGGGCTGTGGGGTCTCCTCTTATGGCTCTGTGGTCCCCAAGCCACAGGTTTCAGAGAGGATCTCTTGGCTGGGAGGTGCTTCTGCCTCGCCTCCTGCTTCCTATGCTCAGGAAAGAAGAGTACTTGCATACACATCCCAGGCAACAGTTTTTCTCCTGTTTATTTCAAAAGTCTTTGTAATAGCTTAATTGCAACAATCCAAATGTCACCTGGAATTTTACATCCTTCCAGATGTACAGAATTTGTACTCAGTTACGTATCACAGCATTAAAAACACACAGGAATGTTCCCCGAACACCATCAGCAGGTTCTTCCATGGCTTCATTAACTACCAACTCTACACATCCTCTGCCAACACGTCTGCACTGCTTTGCAATGAGGCTGCACATCAGCCATCTCTGCCTCCTAGGTCCATAACCATGCTTCTGTGAATGAAGGGGTTGCCAAGCCCAAAATATCCATTTTTGTTTGTAAACTGTATATAACGTACCAGTAGAAAGAAATGTGATCTGTATTTAATTGACTTACTATATGGCTTTTAGTCCTCTTCATTCAAAGATCTTATGGTGGAAAAATCCTGAGCTGACATCAAAAATGGGACCGTTTTGTTAAAAGCACTCACAATGATGGTATGTGTTGGAGGCAAAGTTTCTGTCAACCCAGAATTAAAGCATTTTTAAAAATGCCACTTGTTTAAATAGATTTCAGTCTTGAAATTTATTCCAGTTTAATTTTTGCTAGAAAGCAACATCTGAAGGAGGGTAAAAATCTATGCTTTCTAATCAATGATTTGCAGGAATTTATGCTGCTTCATTTCACCTCTTGACTCAGTAAACACAAATTGTGCTGGAAAAATACATGCAGTTCCTTTTGAGTTCTAGCAGGCATTTAAAGATCATTACATCTACTTAATTAGGCTATTTACTACCTGCAATTCAACTAAGTTACTCCAGATTCCGGAAAGAGCAGTATTTGCTTCCTAGAACCTACCAGCCCTTTCAGCCTATTTAGGTAATTCCTGTATCATTCAGCTCTTCGGGAGAACACTGGGTGATGCCAGGCAGCGGGACCTGCTGCGACTGTTTCTAGCAAGAAAAATGTCATTTTTTCTGACCAACACTCAGCTGAAATTCCTCTCGGTTGTAACAATAGTCCCTGGCTAATATACTGGTGACAGTAAAGAGCTTGTGTAAGACTTGCTGCCATCCTCTGATTTCAGTACCGATTATGAGAAATTTCCCTATCAGTGTAGAAACAGCTGTAGAAACTTGTTCAGGAAGTGCCATTTTTGGTGCTGCAGCTGTTCGCAGGGCAATGTCCAGCACCCAAAACATTCAGCTGATGTTCTCCTGAACCCAAACTTCTCCCACTGCCAGGAAAGCAGCTGGCTGCTATGGACAGAGGCAGCTCTGCTCACAGCTTTTGCGTGTGAGCTCATTACTGTCTCATTTAGGATTATTTTGGTTTTCTGATATGCTGATATTGGGTGGTATTTTTGTTTTTATTTTTTTCTCCTTTTTTTTTTTTAAAAAAAAAACAAACCATGACCACTTGAAGGTCAGCTGTCAAATGGATTGAATGATCAGTGCAGGAAAATGGAAAATCATGACATCTTGTGTGTAGGCTGTGAATAATGGGCAACACCCTTTTGATCATTAAAATAGAAAATGCTCTCTATATTTTCTGTTGCCCATTAAGAAGGCAGGGATATGTCCGCATTGCTGATGATTTGCACCACTTTCCTGGCAGTACATTCACTGGCTGCAGATCAGGGGCTGGCGGTGGGATGGATCCCACGCTGGGGGAGGCTTGGCCAGAGGAGGCAGCTGCAGGTTGCCATGACATTCGCTCCTCTCCAAAACCCACAGACACCCCGAGGCAGGTCCATTTTCTGCTGGGGACTGGACCAGTATTCATGGTCTCTGGACAATGGGTGTGCTTAAATTTGGGGATGGAGGCAACTCCATTGCCAAGTGCTATTCAGACCAAGGCATGTCCTCAAATACAGTTTGCTTTTTTCATACAGATGAAGAGAATATAAGCCTTGACTACTCCTGTGCCATCAGAAATCAAGGCTTTCCCTTGAGATGCAGGTGCATTGAGCATTAGAAATGAATGCTATGGTAATTTTGTGCTGTGTGCCTGAGCTTTGGGACCCAATTGTATATTTTAGCACCTTACTTTCTGTTCAGAGCACCACTTTTGTTGCTTCACTCTAATTATAGGATGGTAAGACAATTTTTCCTCCCTTTTTTACTGCTGAAGACCTCTTAGTAAATATAACCAGACTTGCTAATTGATTCATCTTGTAATATTTGTATATGCTGTCATCATACAGAAAACCTAAACAAATCTCTCTGTGTTTTATGAGGAAAGTAGGATCACAGCATTACTGCTTTACCAGTGCAGAGGCTGAATGTAAAATGAGTTGATAATTGCACCTGGATCCCAAACACTCCAGTTTCGGGAACAAGCCAGAGTTTAAAGGTGGCCATAAAGTCTAGCGCTGGCTACAGCACTTCACTGTGTTTCTCAAGAGTGGCTCAATATAATGTCAGTCTTTTTTTTTTCTTTTTCTTTTGCCTTTCTCTGTCTTTTTATATCTTGACAATTCAAACAGCACTGTTACTAGCCCCAGTTCAAGGGCAAGGGCAGGCGTGTACGATGCCCAAAGACAAGGACTGTCCTTAGGAGCCACAGCGGGCTGGGACGATGGTAAACCAACCGTGTCTGGAGGCACAGCAAAGGGAATTGCCTGTTATCACCCAGCCAAGCTTCTTTAACAGCCCTGGTGTAAACTCCCAGCAACCAAACCAACCTACAAAATAACATCTTTGTGCATCAAGAGCCAGTCAATTATCCTTGACGGTGTAGCTGTGTACAGGTGGTCTTCTTGATAAAAGCGGTCAGTAGTGAGTTCTATTATTTATGTTTCTTTGCTTGAATTAGAATCATGTTACCATGCCCTTAGTTTGCAATTGCCAAACAAGTAAAACTATTCAAGTTTTGAAGACTTATAAATATAATTGTGTTTGCAGCAATCTACTAGTCTTCGTTTTAATCTCTTTAGAAACTCTATTCATAGGACTGAATGTACAGGGTAAGGCATTTTCCAAATGGGATTTACATCCATCCGACTTTCTTTTAAAAATTTTAAACTAATTAGATAAAACGGGCAAATAAAATAGGAAGGACTTGTTACATAAAACTGTATCTTTAGCATCTTTCACTGAGTTCATGTCAAGGATTTCTGTTGGTAGGAAAAATATTCAGTCTGCTAATTCCAACCATGACAAATAATTTATAGTCGTAATTTAGCTTTTACAAAATAATTTTTAAAAGAAAAATATTCAGGAAAGTGTCTAATTTTCGTGTGTCTGGGAACATTTGCTAGTTAATTTGCTGGTGTTAATATTTCAGCTGTTTGCAGTCAATGCAAATAGGAAAGTGATACCAACCAGAAACCAGCACAGAACCGGTCATTTCTTTTGTAATTCACACTTGGTGAAATACAGAAGTAAGCAAATAGCAAAGGTAGTGGAATTCACCGCAGAAGTAAAATTCTTGATGTTTGTAATAGGAGATAATAATGCCAGCTCCATTAAAGAGATCTACCAAGCTGTGCCCCTTTAATAAATAATTAAACAGGAACACCTTTGAGCAGATGTAGTCTTTTTAAGACTGAAGTCTTTTTAAGTTGGCTCGAGATTTGGAACTAATATTTTTGCAGAGAGCATACAACAAGGTAGTATTCTAGTGAGCTAAAAATGTGTGTGCCTGTGTATGTGAAGGGATGGCATTTTTTAGTTTTGCAAATAAACAATGTCTACACACACACACACAAAAAACCCAAAACATTTTTCAGATGTTGTGCTTTCAGATACTAAGGTTTTACAATAAAATTGGAACTGAATTCTTGCACTGCCTGTACAGCCCATGGTCGTTACTATAAGCAAAAATTTTTGGACATATTTTACTTGCAGGGAACAAAACTGATTCACTGATACAAAAATTAGGAAATTATAGCCACTGAGAAAACACTTGGTATTTGAATTGCACATTGTCAGAAATATCAGTAATTTTTTCCAAGTTGTTTATTGTGTGTTGTTATAAAAGCATTCATTTTGCATTGACTCGCTGGCTTTAAAAAGTAATCTTACAGTCTGTGAAGTACAAAGGGATTATGGGAACATCTTTGTATTTCTTAGTCAGTCTGACAAAGCATCACCTGCTGGGGGGCCTAACCCTGAAAATGCTTTGGACGATGATGTTACACACTTTCAAATCCACCTACATCCTCATGCCCGATGCTTCCTCATGCTGAGTCCAGGCTTGGGAGCTGGCTGGCACACACCTGGGCATGACATGGCCTGGGAACTGGGGGGACCAGAGGTGTGGGAATCTGCACTTGTAGATTACTCATCACCATAAAGGATCAGTGTGGCTGCTTTTCCAGTAGTAGGCTGGGTGATCATTTTCCCAAAATCAGCCTTTGACAGTGTTCACCTCCTGAATGAAGTGCAGATGGTGAGTGTGCGGTCCTTCTCTCTTCCCTTTGTGTCTCACAAAACAATTCTATGTTCCAGACAAGGTAGCTGAGCCTGTGATGCAACAAGAGCATCTCCTACATTGACTGGATCTCATCGGATATACACTTGCTGTATTTTGAGAAAAGTTTATATTTTTTTTCTCTTGCTAAATTGCCAGACTACTGGGTGCTCTGCGACAGACTGTATCCATATTTACTGTCTCTTTCCTTTCCCAAGGAAGGACTAAACACAAGAGACAGGAAGGCTGCAGGTTTGCAGCCCCAATTCAAAGCAAAACTACACCATTTCACTTCCCAAGAGTTGAAAGTTTGAATTTGATCCTAGACCTCTTTTTGGCTATGCAATATTTAGGCCAATTGCATCGTTCTTTTTTTCTGGTTTAAAGGTATATCCTCATTAAAGGGTGGTTGTTATCCATTTAATAAACAGAAAGAGTATGAACAAAAGCATGCATCTTTATTGGTAGCTGCATTCGGACTGTGGCCATGTGAACTGAAGTGGCCCTTTCTCTGTGCCATTGCTATACAACATACTTATAATGCATAATGAACTGCTTACTGCGCATACGTTAATATGCTTATCCTACAAGTCAAATATCAGTGGAATTGGCCATACCTTCATGCATTTTCCACAGACAATGTAATTAGATGACCTTTAAAGGTCCCTTCCAACCCAAACTATTCTATGATTCTACTATAACGTTTCTGTTTTCCTAGCGTGAGTATTCCTGAAAGCAGAATATGAGCTCAAATACGGAAGTCTTCACAAAAAAGAAATTGCATATTGGTTGTACAATGTGCAATGAACATTTCATTAGTTATTTTGTGTGAGTCAAGTATTAATATACCCTAACTGAGTTTATTATGTAACATAACATTTATTGTATTATTTAAATATAACATTGAAAATGTGTGTTGTTTGGAAAGGCACATTAGTAATCCAATGAGAGCAGAAGCCATATCTGTAGATGGGCTAGCAATCAGCAAAGTATGGTTTTGTTTAGCTTAGCTCTGAACATTCATTGTAATAATTGGTTTCTGAATATTTTTCAAGTTAAAGGTTAGAAAACCACAAAAAAGTGAGAAAGGTCTCATTGCTACAGCTACTTTCCATATAATTATAAATTCATCCCACACAGGCAATCAGGTTCATACTGAACCTGCATGCCTGGCTATATGGCCTCCACTGCTGATCAAGTCCTCCTTTCAGTAGCAAGTCAAGACATGACTAAAGTACAGGTAGAGGGTTGTGGTATACCCAAATATTCACCCGCAGAAAGCTGGGGAGGAGAAGAGATCAAGGGCCAGGGCTGAAACCATGCAGGGACACCAGCACTACACCAACAGTCAGCATCGCAGTGCATCTCTGGGTAACCCGAGCATGGCATGGGGTGGTCACTGAGAGCTTTAACGTGATTCTTATACCTCTCCTGTCTTCCACTGTGTATTTTTGCTGCAATTGGAGCTGGCAATTGGGTTATCAAATAGCAAGTACATGTCAAAGAGGCATAAATATCCTTTATAACAGACCTTTTTTCCATTTTTAATTGTGCTTAATGCTGCAAAGACCCAACCACTGCCTAAAGTACCTTTGCTAGCAGTACAGTAACAGGAGTTGTGCAATGCTTCTTCCACAAGGAGACAGGCAAACTACAGCCTTGGCCTTCAGAAACGTCCATCTGCGACTGAGGTCAATGAGATTACTTCTCTGAACATTTATATCGTCTGAAGGACATCCTTTGCATTGCAAGGAAATAAAAGGTGATCTGAATTTTTTGCACAAAATGAGAAGTTTGTTTGCAGATAGGGAGAAACCAAAGAGAATCAGATACCATCTCAGCATGACTCCAAACTTTGTCTGAGAAAAACATAGGAAAGACAAATCCTAAGAAGTAAATGTAGCGACTTGTCAAACACTACAGGTTTCACAGGAAACTGTTCCTTGTAACTGTTCTGCCCTGAGCTCCAGAGGAAAGAGAAGACATCACTTGAATTTGGCCATTGTCCCTTATTAATTTTCACTTAAACTTTAATTCTCAACTGCAAGGAATTAGCACACGGGCCAGGTGAACACAGTATCTCCTCCCTTCATGCTGGAGGTCTGAGCAGCTCATGCCTGTGCATCATTGCTCTTACTAGGGACTGTCTCACAGAGACGTCCTAAGTCCTGTACCTTTCTTCTTCTCCTTAATGCTCTTCTCAGGCTCAGACAGCAAAAGACCAATTTGGGTCACAGGATCTGAGCTCCCGTCTGTGCTGCCTGTACAGCTGCTCAGCAGGCAACTGGGATGTCTGGGTCTGTGCCAGGTAGGAATCACTGCTGCTGTTTTGCAGGGTGGTGCAGAGGGGGTCGTATCAGGGAAGATGAACTTTTAAATCCTAAGTTAATAGCATTCTTTCAAGGCTGCCCAAAGATAAAACCTGGGGAAAAAAAATTTCAAGAAGGTAATAACACTCCTAAGTTACCTGAAAAGAAAGTGCAGTCTAGTGCAGTGTGCTTTCACTGTCCCACTTTGTTCCTTCAGTTTCCTTCTGACTTCTTGTGCTTCAGCCTGTGTCCAGGTATTGCAGGTATCTGCTTTGTCTGTAAAAATGAAGTACCAGGACAAATTGCACTTGGTGCAACTGTTTCATGTTTAGCGTTCAATTCACAAAAGGAGCAGGCTGCCTTGGGCAATCCTGAGTTGGACCATGCACAATAAAAGAGAGGAATTAGGTGCCCAAGTCTGGCAAGTTTAAAGAGAAGTTGTAATAAAAAAAGCTAAAGAAAAAACAGGAAGGACTAGGACAGACTGATCTCAAATCCTCTCTGTCCTCTTGGCTTATGCACAAGGGTAATGGGTGCCCAGGTAGTGCTAGCAGGCAGAAGAGTAGAGATTTGGAGCTTGGTTTTCATGCATCCTTGAAAAATACTCCAGCTATTGAGTACGAGGGAACTGTAAGGCCACTCCTTGCGAGACCCAGTTCAGTAATCATGCTCTGAACCCTCTCATAAACTGGCCTTGCTGAGCCAGATGGGTTTGGGGATTTTTAGGGGTCTTAGATACGAACTAGGGGTCCCTGTGGTTGAGTTGTGTCAGCTTCTGGGGATATGTGCACTGCAAGAAATAGGGGCACTGCTGGGGAACTGGGCATGCACTTTATATGCCTCTGAGGCTAAGGAGAAGCAGAATGGAGTTTGTCAAGGATCTTGGGAGTAAAGAAACATCAGGCCTAAGTGCATAGAGTAGCAACCAGATGCCCAAATCCCTTGGGGAACCCAGCCCTGGGAGCCAATCCAAGTTCCCCTGAAGTCAATAGGAACTGCAAAGGGTCCTGCAATGGCACCACTGTGACCAATGGTTCCAAAAAGACTCAGAAACATTTAAATCAGATTACAAAAGACACTGTGTTTGCCTTTGACTGGACTCAGAAAAAGTACAGAAATAGCAGAGGAGGTATGTACAATTTCATATTACTTCACTGTATTTCCCAGGCAGGAACAGGTAGTTTGAAAACAATTTACAAACATTTAAACAGGTCCCTAATCATATTAATAATATTTCTCCTTTAGAAACAACTTACTGAAAAAAAACCCCTTAATTTGCAAATTCGTTATCATAAAATTATAATTCTTGAGCTCACAGACTGTTAATGCATTTGAACATATTTTTATGAGTAAAATGATAAACCTAAATAATTCTGCTGTGGCTTGGGATCCTATCTATTCAAACTCTTAAGACCTTTGGGACAGAGCCCATCTGCCTCAATTTATGCAGCCCTTCACACAGCGGAGTCTGTCCCCATGATGGCAAATGTACCAAGATACAACCCTAAGAGAGGTCTAGCTGCAAAAAGAGAGCAGTGCCCCATACACACTCTTAATAAACAAACACATAAATCATCATAGTTAAAGTGATTTACCCCTGGGCATAATCCCGTATTTTTATTCTTTTGGTTCCCTGCCTCTGCCGTTTCCAAAAATGGTCCCTGCAGCTCTGGAAGTCGCCTTCCTGAACTGGATCTTTACAGTCAGTCTTTGAGTCCTTCCCAGACCACAACCTGCCCCTATACACCCTGCTTAAATTTATCCTTCAGTGGGCTTCAAATTAGGATCACCAAACACTTTGACCTCTGCCTGCTTCTTCAAAGGGCCACTCAAATGTAGCATCTGAGATGGAGCGCACAGAGAGACAGGTACATGGACACATGGACCTTAGGGGGTCTCTTTGCCACCAGGGATGCTTCTGCCAGATGAATGCCTCTTGAATGCGGTCTCTGCCATATCATGTACTCTTAAGTACATGTATCAGGTAGATACAGAACACAATCATTGAGTGTTTCTGGCCAAATGCATCTTGATAAAAGCTGTGACTAAGGTTATAGTATGATACAGATCCATGTGTGATAGTTTATCTCCTGCTCTGGTTCATTTTCCTTCAGGCAAAAGATACAGTCACTGCCATACTTCAGCTGGCAGGCTCAGGTATGCAAAAACTCAAATTAAAAGTTAGTTTTCTGAGCTTAAATTAAAAAACATTTTGCACTACTACAAACTCAAAGGAAAGCAAACCAATGAATACCCCAAACCCATGCAAAACAAAGTAAAGTAAATAAACAACAGATTAAAATATCTATATGAAACTTCATGGAAATATTTTCAAACGTTTCTAATATTCCCAGTTTGTTTTCATCAGCTTTTAAAATTTATTCTGCAATCAACCTAGTACTCATGACCTTGCCTATAATTACCAAAGTTGTTTTCAAGAGCTGACCACTGTGGCTTCTCAGACTTCAAGCTTAAGTTATATTCCTTGCTGGAAACAACAGAAGCCTTTTTATTATCTTCACAGCATTAAAGGAGTGGCATAGTATAGAGAATTTAGAGAAATGATCCAGATGTTTGCACATATTTCTGAAAGAGATTTGCAGTAATTCCTATGCACCCATTTGTCATGCTAAACTAGACACTTAGACCAGGTTTGCTTGAAGATGCTTCTGGATCTTCAGTGGTTTTGTCTAGCATAGGTTAAATATGACTTAAGACAGTAGCAACAGCCTTAAGCCAATTTATAACTTAGTACCAATGTTTTCAGGGAAGCCAGCTTCTGGGGGAGCTCCAAAGCAATGCTCTTCTATATAACCTTCACAGTCAGATTTGTGGGAAACAAGTACAGGATTGGAGGCCCCAAAGAACTGCAAAGAAATCATCTGCATGAATCTCTGCAACAATATTGCAGAAGTAAAAGATGCAAATTTAGGACAAGAGAGAGCCTACATACATTTTAGCAACTTATTTTCATGTAAAAGTAATGAAATAAGCATTTCTGTGGTGATGCAAACATTTGACACCAGAGGTGCGTACTGGCTTCTCTTGTATTAAATTAAGTCAGTAGCATTAAATTAAGTCAGTACCAAAGTTGACAATTTCAGTAATGCAGCAGGTAGGAATATTTCTGCATATTTTAACAAGGTTCTTGATATTCCCCTGACTTTTAGTTAGGTAGCAGGTAGTATTTCAGACAAGACTGGCTAAAAATGAACATTTAGAGAGTCAGGGGAATTCAGCCCATTTGATCCTCTACCATTGAAGTCAGTAGGATTGTTCAACTGAACCACAGTCACCCTAAAGCTGCCACCACTTATGTGTATGTTATATACAGGTCTGTTATGAGGAATTGCTGAAGAGCATCGAGTATGAAGTTCAGGGCCAGATCCAGACTTCAACAAATGGTGAGATACTGGTTTAGCAAAATCTTATCAACCCCAAGGTTGAATCTGGAGCTGAACTTGTGCATTTTATGCATTTTCAACCCAGAGTTTGGGTGCAGGCTATGTTCTGAAGAAGATGTTTGTTTTGACAGCATCATAACCACGCACACCATTCTTCTACAATTGCATCAGATTCTGCATCAAAGACATCCAAGTCTCTTCCAAGAAACCCTTTGGGGAAAACTATAACATTATGGTAAAGATGTTACTGCATATTAGAGAAGACTTATAAAAACCCCAGAAATGAAAATGTTGAACGCCCAGTGAATACCAAGGCCATCTCTGAATTTAAAACTTTCCAGTAGTTTACAGTGATAATTCCACCCTAATCACCATTTTCTTCTTATTAAAGAAACAAAAGGAATTTCAAAAACTCTACCTAGAATCACTTGTTTCTGCCAAGCGGTTGTTCATGATGGCTAGAGCACCCACCCCTGCGGAGAAACCGTTTTGTCTCGTATTGATACAAACGTTCCTTGGGTAGCCGTTGGCTGTCTCGGACAACTGCTTTTGCAAAATGGCCAGAGAGACTTTATTCGATGCTGTGAGCTCCCTCATGGAGATCATCTCTCCAGAGAGCCTCCTCCCCTCAGTGTCGCTGTCATACTGTCCATCAGCGTCCATTGAGATGTTATGTCGACGTAGGCGGGCTCCTGGAGTGATGGCGTTGCGACGTCCGAGGCGGGCACTTGATTTATGGCACTTTGGGCAACATCTGCATTCAAATTTTTTCAACACCCAGTTCAAAACTTGTTTGATTACGATTGAGATGACATTAAAAAGAGAGTATATGCAACATACCCCCATTAATATAAATATGAAGTTTCCGAATCTGTATAATCCCTGATTTTGGTATGCAGCATTTTGACTGCTTACCAAATCTCCAAAGCCGATGGTGCTGAAGGTGACAAAGCAATAGTACAAGGAGTCAACGTAGTTCCACCCTTCCACCGCTGTGTACATTGCGGAAGCACAGCAGGAAAGGGTAACAGCAAAAATTCCCAGAATCAGCATCACGTGGTAAACGGATGGCTTCCACCCCACGAGGCTGCCCACCCCCGACATAGCTGGTCCCCTTCGGAAGTTGGGAGGTAGGAGACCACTTCTTCGCAGCTGTCTCTCGTGGCACGCCTTCATGATAAATGCCAGGAGAGAGATAATGCGCTCCAAGAAGAGGTTGAAGAAAAGGATAGTCCCAGCACACCCAAAAAGGCCATAAATGATGAGGAATACTTTTCCAGCCACGGTTGCTGGTGTGGTCATCCCGAAACCTAAGGTGTGGAGATAAACGAATAACATTAATGACATCTTTTTTTCATGCATAAGCTCAGGTTGTATGTGACTTAACAAAGGTCCCTTCTCACTGGACAAAAGAAGGCGTGCTACCTCTAAGTCAGCTTAGGCCAACAGGAAACTGAGTTTTGTAAAGACTGAAGAAGGCACCAGAAAGCTCAATGAGATGACCAAAACTCAAGAGAGAGCAAAATATCCTCGCAGAGATGAAAGATGGTATTAACAAAGAAACACCACTCTGTAAATGCAGGTGGAAGCATTCCTGAGCCCAAACCACCTTGAGATGAGACAAGGTGAAAAGGCCATTTCCCTGCTCCCACATGTGTGAGGAAGCGAGGCCTGCTGGAAAGTTTGAGCTCTCCATTGACAAGCTGTAACCAAGCGTAATGCTGTTGTTATTTTCGGCTGATAATACCTCTCCCGCTGACAAGATGGAAGGTTTCAGGTTGTATAACAGAACCCCCACCTCCCAAAGATCAAATATTGTTTAAAAAATAACAGCACTTTACAGTCTTAACCAAATCCCAACCGCGACTAGCCCACCTGATACAATCACAGAAGGAAGGAAAAGCCATGGCCCTGTTTTAAGCCATCAGTGAGATGCCCCCACTGCAGAGCCACCTGGCAGACTGGGAGCACTAGGATCTTGCAGACTGATAATTACAGCAGGGTAAAACACTGCTGCACAGTGAAATAGAAAAATCAGAGTATACAAACTCTGGAAGGATCCAGCAGCAATATTAATTCACCTCTTCTTTACAAGAATTGTCTTTTGATATTATTCATACACATAATTTTATATATAAGCAGTAATGCCTTGTAGCTGTAGATGCTTAAATAACAGCAAAAGTGATCTTAAATTTGCATGCAAATAAATACAGTAAGTTTGCTCCATGTTATTTGCTGATACCAGTTATTTTATGAAAAAGAATTACATATATTTCACATACTATCTCAGCAAGATTCTTCTGAAACTCAGTTCTGTAGGTATTACTCTTGATCTGCTATTTTTCCCTGTAAAAAAGCTCAGTGGTTCAGTCAAAAAGCGTACTGATGGAATTGAGGTGACTGCTCATGTCCCATGAATAAATAACCACATGTCATCTAAATTAATGGTTTGTGAAAAATCCATACTGAAATTTCTTTACCTTATTGTTCCATGAAAATGCTGAGCAAGTAACATATTCAAGGAGGTAAATATCAACATCAGACCACGTCAATGAAAGTTTGCGAAGAAGCTACTTTTAGCATAGAACATAATGAAATCATTAAATCCAGTTTATTGTAATGATGCACCTTTAAACAGCAACAGGAAAATATTTCCTATCTATAATGAGTTGAGATCGCTGCTTGAAATCTATTGGTTTATTTTTGTAATGGCTGGGTAATTTATTTATGCTACCTTCGTACTTCATTGATATATAATTTAGCATTTGTTGATAAAAGAGTGTAAATGCTTGTGACAAGAAAACTTGGAACTATCTTTTCAATGACATGAAGGTGCACAAGGAAAGAAATTCACAAGAGAATTAGCATGCTTGGAAGCAGCTGTGTGACAGCAATTCAGACTGTACTGCATCATCAGTATCTTCACAGTAGAAAGTCTTTTCTGTAAAAGGCAGCGAAAAGCTTGCATAGTATTACCAGAAAATAAAAAATTACCAAAGGGGTCATTAGATTCTGTTTTCTGCACCCTCAGTCTCTCACTTTTGTCATGCTAAAACACACCCTTTGGGCAGATCTCACAAAGCCTGCCTTGGGGTCCCAGGCTTAACATAGGGCAATGGGAAGCTCCTCTTCGTTCCTCCTCCTCTGTGGGGTGAAGCTGTTATCTGGGTCGGGCTGGCTGCTCACGGGAGCCTTCTCACTTCAAGATCAATATCCACTAGTGTCTGGTCCCCAGAAGAAGCCAGGAAGCATGCTGCAGTTGCCAGCTGGGGATACCCAGCCAGCTCATTATGGAGAAGGCATCTGTTCGCCCATGCCTTGTCAGCACAGCATTTTAAACATGTGCTTCACAGCAAGCATGTGAACATCACCATCAAAATAAAAGGGTTTATTGTCACACATATGGCTAGACACATTTATTAATTAAAAAAAAAAAAAAACAACAAAAAAAAAGAGAGATAGTGGCAGTTTGGAGTGAGTGCTGAAGGAGCTGGAGGAAGGTCTTGCTGAGCCACTCTCCATCATCTTTGAAAGGTCATAGAGGACAGGAGAGGTGCCTGAAGACTGGAGGAAGGCAAATGTCACTCTAATCTTCAAAAAGGGCAAGAAGGAGGACCCGGGAAACTACAGGCCAGTCAGCCTCACCTCCATCCCCAGAAAGGTGATGGAGCAGCTCATCCTGGAGGTCATCTCCAGGCATGTAGAGGAAAAGAGGGTTATCAGAAGCAGTCAACATGGATTCACCGAGGGAAGATCATGCTTGCCCAACCTGTTAGCCTTCTATGATGGGGTGTCTGGCTGGGTTGATGAAGGGAGAGCAGTGGATGTTGTTTATCTTGACTTTAGTAAGGCATTCGATACTGTCTCCCATAACGTCCTCATTGACAAGTTAAGGAAGCGTGGGTTGGAT
>VZTV01083065.1:12483-28862 GCA_013400875.1 Anhinga rufa | reverse complement strand
GCATTTGGAGTACTGTGTCCAGTTCTGGGCCCATCAGTTTAAGAAGGACAGGGAGCTGCTTAAACAAGTCCAGCGGAGAGCCACAAAGATGATCAGGGGACTGGAGTATCTCTCTTATGAGGAAAGGCTGAGAGACCTGGGCTTGTTCAGGTTGGAGAAGAGAAGACTCAGGGGGGACCTTATCAATGTTTATAAATATCTAAAGGGTGGGTGTCAGGAGGATGGGGCTGGACTCTTCTCAGTGGTGCCTGATGACAGGACAAGGGGCAATGGGCACAAGTTGGAACACAGGAAGTTCCACCTGAATATGAGAAAAAACTTCTTTAGGGGTGACAGAGCAGTGGAACAGGCTGCCCAGAGAGGTTGTGGAGTCTCCTTCCCTGGAGACATTCAAAACCCACCTGGACACGGTCCTGTGCCCCCTGCTCTAGGTGTGCCTGCTCACGCAGGGGGGTTGGACAAGATGGTCTCTGGAGGTCCCTTCCAACCTCTACCGTTCTGTGATTCTGTGAATTGTAAATGCACTGAAGCTTTTTAGTATTTTCTGGTGATCACTCATGAGAGGTGGTGAAGTTTTATATTTTTGATGCAGTTTGTTTAAGCAAGATTTTCCAAAGCACAATGTTACCAAAATTCAGTATGTAGCTATGCAAGGTGAAAGGACCCACCACAGCAATGAGTGTGCTAAGACTTATATAAAAAAGTAAGACCAGGCAGACGTAGTAACTTCAGGTCAACAGCTAGCAGAAAGAAGTGTGCTCATCTACTGTTTGTACAGGGTCTTCCTTTGCTGTGTTTGTCCCTTTGGCACCACCTGGACCACGAGGGGTTAGTCCTGGTGTGTTCTGTACAACATGTCTGAGCTCAGCCCCTGCTCAAGGCTAAGTACATCATGACACCTGGGTGAAATTAATTCATCCAGAACTGTCTGTGCTTCTGAGACAGTACAAGGAAAGAAGCACAATGGTGCTTTGCACTTTTCATGGCCCTGAAATATACTGTACAGGTACCTTGGGGTTGATTCTGTGTGGCTCAGACACAATATTTCAACCCTCCTGCTAATTCTGCCCCACTCTGACCCACCACTTCAGATACAAGCTCTACGGCAGCATTAACTTCAGCTGTTTGAAAGTTCTTCTCCCCAGACAAACAGAATCAGTAGATCTGAGTTGATAAAAACACTCAGGTAACACCCTTCAGCAGCCTCTCATGGGTAAGCGCTGGCAATTAATAAGTCACTCATCCTGACTTGCATAATAGGTTTTGTGGTTTCTATTCTGCTCATCTGGACTTTTAATTAAGCTGGTGATGGATTCAAGAGGTAGTACAACTGGACAAACTTGTGAAGACTTACATGCCTTTTGATATGCTTCCCGTTGCTCTTCCTTTCTTTTCTTTTACCCATTTTCTTAAGGGTAAAAGAGATGGCTGGTGCCAGAAGACAAGACCTGTGAGCTCTTCCCTCAGGCCAATTGGTTTGACAATTACCTTGTCTTACTATATTTTGAGATTAAAGGGGTTGACAGTTTTCCAGTAAAGATATATTTAGATGGAGGAAAGTTTCGATCACCTTGAAAACTGAACACAAGAAAATCTCCCAGCCCTTACCATGGCATCATGTATCCCTGCTTCTTTCAGCCAGGCCCTCAGCTCTTCTTGTAGAGGCATTGTGACATGGGACTTGGTTCATACAGCAAGTCAGCACAACTGAGCAATCATTTTAAATCCCAGAGTGTAGATCATGAGAGTAGGATCACTTCTATCACCTCTTAATAATCTAGTTAACATTTAAAGGAATCAAATGAAACTAAAATTGTTGAATATAACTTTTTAAACAACTGATTTTTCAGAAATAAACAAAAAAACCCTATAACCAGAATTCTGCTTTCCTGAGGGAAAGTTCTTGCAACATAAAGTCTAAGCTCTTACAGGGCTAGTCCCCAAGAGATGTGGGTTACAGAACACAGGCAGATAAAATAAGAGTGACCAATTTTGTTTCACGTCTGTTCTACACTTGCTTTAGTTCATGGCTTTCCATAGTCTTGGTTGGTCTTTATTAACTAACATGTATACTGCACCAAGGAAGACATTATCATATTCTGAATTTTGAGACTAAAGTTCCATATTTGGATTCTGGTGCTCCCTTCAACCCCCTGTCCACCTGTTAGCATTTCATCATTACTGCCCCTGATAGAGCCATACCTGTATATCTCACAACTACCTCTCATTCATTCTATAGTTCCTTACCACCTAACATCCAGAAACAGTTGCCTTGGATACAGGGTCACAGCTCAGAGCCGACAAAACCGCGGCAGATGGAAACATTCTGCTGCATGCAGTGCTTTTATCCAAGGAGTGAGAATACTGAGGCAGCTCTTCCACCTGGCTTTGCACTTTGAGACTACAAATGAAAAACTTACTTTCCCTTTAACATCTTTGTCAGCCCCCTTTATTAAAATATCCCCCTTTGGGCTCAAACAGCAAATATTTTTAGAGCTTTTCCATTGCCAGAGTCTTTAATATCAAAGTTGCTGTGCAATCACATTTAATATTATTTAGATTACTATCTGGAAACAGAGCTCCTGAACGGTAGTGGTCTGTCCAGCACTGTGTGCATTAAGACATTTTAAGTTAGACCCATGCTCAGTCTGAAGACATGAGATACCACTGCAGTTTTTAGGGCTGGTCTAACCTGTATTGTACACAAGCTTGCAGGTCTTGGTGACCCATGTACTGGAGTAGACATCTATCTATCTATCTATCTATCTATCTATCTCTCTATCTATCTATCTATCTTTCCCTCTATCCTTGGTAATATATATACCATCATTTCGAGTTCAATAGCAGGCTGTTTCTGGCATTTCCTAACTTTTTTGTGATTTTAATAACATTCTCTTAACATGGACTTGTTCTCCCCAGATAGATGGTCAGAGGTCCTGTAAATTTGCTTTGTCAACCAGGGTGGGATAAACCAGGTCTTTTTTTTCCCTAACAGTACATAAAAATGTGCATACATACAACAAATCCACCAGAGACTGTGGGAAAAAATGCCAGGTCTATTCTGTGACCTGAAAGAGCACCATGATAAACTTGATGAACATAGTTAAAAACCATCCAGGTCACTGTTGTTGCTCCTTGTTACATCTTGACCAGTGAAATATTAGTCAGGTGCTTGAGGCAACTGCTACTCAAAAGGAGCCATGCTGGCAGAACAGAGGCAGGAGATGATTAATTGAACATTAGGGAGTTTCAAGGAGCTGTAGGCAATTATTAAAGGCTTTCCACAGTACCTATTTTATTCTGTTTATACACAACTGCCATTGGGTTATTGGTTATCCGAAATGCTGCTAGGCATAACATCAGTGAATACCAGAATCAATCACCCTCAGTGTTTCTCTGTTGGCTCTGATTTAAATCGCAGCCTGAAAGGTCATGGCCACATTTTCATTCCTCTTTAAAGTACATTGGTTTTTAAAAGAGTTAATAGAATTGTCAGCCTAAAATAACCTAAGCTTCCTGGACAAAAAAAAAGATATTAAATTGGCAACCATGACAATAAATAACTAAAAGGTAAAGCTAATCAATAGTTGTTAGTTACCAGGTGCATGTGAAAGGTATAAAAAGAGACTGAGAGGTGTAACTATTTTTCTGTAGAGGTGAATGACAAAGACAAACGTAACATTATGCCAAAAAAGTGACTTGGGTGAGGATGAGAGACAGGGCTGGGCAGCAGCACCTTGTGCCCAGGGCTGGGAAGGAGCAGGACAGCTCCATCAGGCCAGGGATGCCATGACTCCCCGGCTCCTCTGGCATCCTGTGGTTTCTGCTCGTGGGCAAGGGACTTGTGCTCCCACAGACATCCCTGGAGAGCAGCAGGATGCTGTGAGGGGCTGCCCATCGGGGATGGTGTAGGAGGCACCTGCAGAGAGGAGTGGTGTGATGGAGAAGGCTGTGGAGGTAACCAGAGGCGCTGGTGACTGTGATCCTCAGGTTGAAGAGGGGACCTGGGTGCTCTGGAGAGGAAATTTTGGAGGTGAGAAGGTGGTGAAGAATCTCTTCTGGTAGGAAGGAGACAGGACAGCCAGTTGGGGGCTAAGAAGCTGCAAGGAAACCTCTGTCTCATGAAAACCCCTGAAGAACAATGTATTTAGGGTGAAGGATATGACAGACCTGAGAGGAGTACGGGTGAGATTTCTTCTCAGAAACCTCAAGTGTTACCACCTTGACAGGGGTCTAAGGCATTAGGGGTACCTCCCTAAGATCCCCCAGGATAGGGGAGAGGAATAACCTCCTCAAAACTTGGCTACTCATGTACGTTTACCTTCTCCTAGCAGCAGGTTTCCCAAGTGTGTTTTTCTACACTGACACCTTCTAGTTGAGCATTCCAAGAAAGATCTTCAATTTCTAGTGAGTTCTCAGCAGGCACATTTATCAGCTCGAGTGGCCTAACTTTTGTAAATTTGAGTGATAAATGACCCTTAAAAAGAGAAACGCTGGGGCTTCAGCTTCAGCAGCAGTACTCTTGCTCTATTCATTTACCAGAAGTAGGCAAGCTTTTTTCTGAGCTGTACTGCATGTTGCCCCTTCTGTGTACAGTGTAAGAAGAAAGTGCATACCAACAACTAACCAAAAAAACCCACCCTTGCTCACTACTAAATGCCATTATTGTAAACACGTAGCCCAATAAAGGAGGCTGATCAGCTGGTCTGGCCAAGCTGCTCTGGCATAGAACCAAGACAAGGAAGAAGCAGAAGTGTCTCTAAATCAGTTTTACAGTTCCCTGGCTGGCGCTGGCTGCTCCTCTATGCTCCTTGTACAAGCAAATGGGGACTGACTTGTGCCAAGCCACCAGCATCGCCAGCTAAGCAGTATCTCTGGCCTGAGGTCGTGCTAAGTAGCCCCCCTGATGAGGGAACACATGGGGAGGGTCACAGGCTTGAGGCTGGAAATCTTTGGCAAGCTTATGTTTGGATTTTCTGGTTAATCCCATTGCATCAGCACAGTTCCTAATGAAGGACAGAGGCCATCTCCTAAAAGGAGATGATGGAGAATGAAGTTCAGTGAAATATGAAAATCAGAGGAGTATGAATTGAAACTGCACACAGAAAAAGAAAGTCAGGACCTACAAGCTGGCATTATTCTTACTGACTCTCAACTGTAAAGGGATGGAGGTGTCCTGCAGTGTGACAGTCTTCCTTAACTTTTCCATTAACATATTGTTCATAAATAAACTGTCTTCCAGTACTTCAGGTTTTATTACTCTTATAAATAGAGTAATCTTCTCTGCTAAACTCTTGGGCCCAGACTCTGGTTTACAGTCATAAAAATCAAGACTGAAACTATTTTCATTTTATGCTACCTTTCTTGGAAAAATCTTAAGCGAGATGATACTAAACCCCCTCTCGTTTTGTCAGTTACTCTGCCCCTTGGCACAGCTGGGGTGCTCTAATAGCTTGTTAAAACAGAAAGAATATCAGTTAGTGTTGGCTAAATTAGCGCTAAACCACCTCACAAAGGAAAAGTTCCAGAAAAAGGGGATGAAAGCAGGATTCTCCTTCTTTTGGTTGCAGCCTATCTCCTTGACCTAAGCTAGTCCAGAGCTGTTTCTCGTGGCTGTCTCCGCACCTGATGATCAGAGAGTCCTGTCTTTGTTTATTTCCTTTCCTTATCCTAACAGCTGGCTGAAAACCATTTTGCTATCACCTTTTCTGAAATGGTGGTGGTGTTAATAATGGAAAAATATAGCCCACAAGCTCCTCGGTTGTTTAAGTTATATTACTGTGAAAAAACACTTCCCTGCACTAGAGGTTAATGGTCTTTAAAATCCTGCCTTAACAGCCATTGGGGCCGTATCAAACCCTTGCTCACAGTTGAAGTTGTATGCAGAAGCATCTGCCTTGGCTTACCACACTGCCAAACCTCAGCTAAACCACTGAGGTTTCTGAGACACTATCAGACAGAGGAAACTTCTCTGAATTTAGAGTAACTATTTTTAAAAATCTGCAGAAAACAAAAGCATAATAACTAAGAAATACACAAAGTCTGTCTCAATAACCAGGGATATACATGAAGGCATAGCTCACGGACCCCAAGGGTGGCCAATTCCTTGTCTCTCTTGAGATGTGTCCAGTTATCTGAAGCCATACACTGCCACCTTCTCTGACCTTCCTAGTCTTCATGTAGCTGATGTGATCCCAAGTGGACATTGTTTCAAAAGTTGATTTCTCTTGCAATCTTAATTTTTCATCCTTTAAAGCTGCTTCCACTCTTATTTTCCTCTGTTTTTGAGAATGTTTTTTGTGTAACTAAGCAACACCCTAACAAGAAAAAGCTTATGCCCTGTCATTTCAAATGGAGTTTCAAACATCAGCATTCACACCTGCCTTTGTTGTTTACTGAAACTTGCAGCTGCATTTCAGATGCCTGAGTAGACCCAAGGTTGTGCAAAATTTTTTTTCTGAACTGCAAGGAAAAAAGAATAATGGCATCCAAATTTTGTTATATTCTTGAGACATTATGGGCTTTGAAAGAATACTTGCACGTGTACTGCCACTCCAGTGCCAGCACATCTCACGATACTTCTCCTTTCAGGCTAAGAAATAGCATTATCTGAATTTTGCAAAGAAATAGCATTATCTGAATTTTGCAAGTGATCTTGGGTGCATGTCATATTTCCCCACATGAGAAGTCTGATAAAACAAGATGTGGCTCCTGGGCTTTCTAAGCCTTACAGATGGGAAAGGCTGCCAAACAGTTAAATCACTAGCTTATTTTTTGACTGGATAAAACAATAGACTTGCAGCATTTTTTCTGCCATTGGTGTCTGTGCAGGTATTCAGAGAACATCTATTTCTTGATAGCTGCCTCAGCACTTCTGCTTTACATAGAGTCAGCCTACACAGATGGACCTGTAGGACAAAAAGGACTTAAAAATACAGGGCAAAATCTTTTCCACTGTTTGGCCATTTTTTCCTGAAGTTTTGCACAAACTTCTACAGTTATGATTTAATGAAAAAACCCTGATCAATCTACCTCAACTTTTTAAAGGTTTAAATATGCGTTCCTGAGTCCCTTATTGCAAAAAGTTCCAGCTGAAAGAAAAGAAGCAAATTCTTAAGTATCTTTTAGCTCAGGCAGCTCTTCTAATTCATTCACAAAGGCACAAAGACCTAATTTTAAGTAACTGTAATAGAAATATAGGGTGACAGAACTGCTGACTAACCAGCTATTTCTCATTTTCTATTCCTGCATTTAACTCTTCCTTCCTTAATATGCATTTCCCTTGACTACTTTTAAATTTAATCATACTGAACAACTTCACCACTTTATCAAGATAATTTTGAGCTTTTGATTTCATCTGAGATTTTCCTGGTCCCGCAGCTCTGCCTGTAGCAGTTTTTGTAAATGGACAAACCACTTTATCACACAAGTTTTTCCCCCACTTCCCATTAAAATCACTATTTGGATTGAAGATCTTTATACTGCAGTCATTTCTATCATTAAAGGCTTAAAGTAGACTCCACTCCATACATGTTGAGCACAAGTGACACTGTATTTTTTATTTATCCTCATGAGATAAATATATTGCTTACACAATATTCGGCCTGAGCAAAGAGATGACAGAATATTCAATAATGAATAACCAAAAGGATTCTATCCAGTTTTCTTTTAAATGAAATTTACTGAATTGGTTTCTCATCCAGTTCTGATGTGGGGAAATTTCTCCTAATTGCTGTTTCTGCCTTGAACAAATTCGCCTGCCTAAGACTTGAGAATGAATGTGAACATTTGGCCCATCATTTCTAAAAGGGGAAGAAGCTGCAGTGGTACAAGCTCAGAAAGTTTAAAGTTCTTTGAGGAATCACTGTGGGGCTATATTTGTTATCAAGGTGTTATCACTTTTTTCATCAATGAGTAAGGAGCACTTACTATGGATTTTTAAACATGAGCAATAGCAGTGCCTCACCCATATAAGTTATCCCACACGTTAACATCAAGCTGTTCAATTTCTTATCTTATTGCACTCCAAAGCTTTAATTACTTGAAAAGGCTGCGAATGCTTTGCCTCATCTAATGCAATTAGATTTAATTTTCATTCTGCTTCTCTTCTTCTGATTCAAGAGAGATTGCATTGAAACCTTCATCTATAGCTAGGCATGCCACCCATTGCTACCAACAGATGCACTGAGCTCAGCAGTGTGTTACTTACAGTAATGTCATGCACCAGTAAGCTCTGGCAACATCAGACCTACATTTGTTTTATAAACCTAGCCTGCCAATACAATCAGTAAGGTGGGATTTCCTAAAGCCCTGTAGACTGGTCTACTATCGACTTCAGCAGAAGCAGGCTATTGAGGTGATACAAAATTAAACATATTTGATTTGTCTAGACTGCTATGCAATTGCCCCTGAGGTTATAATTCTGTTTGTTACTTAAGTGTTTCTGTTCACAAAAGGTTTTATTATAACTTCTAAGATTTATTGTGCTCAGGAGGACTTTCATGTTTCAAATGTTCATCAGCATGAACCCTCATCTTTGTCCTTACCTACCTTCTCCCAAAATGCACTCACATATGCACTTGGTGCTGCCACACTATGAAAACCGTCTCTTTTGATAAAGTTAAGCAAGACTTATATGGATCATGCATACAGGCTATGTTTCCAGTAATATCAGGCTGTCTTCACACTAAAAATTGCAGATGAAATGTTTCATGGTGATTTTCTGTTGCTCTAAGCCTGATGCAAGAAATGGCAAGAAATAAAATTCTCATTGACTTCAATAGCTGCAAAGATAAGGTAATACTGTGTTCATTAAAATAAAGAAATGACATTGTATTTTCCAGCACACCACCAGGAGTGGATATCGTTACATGAAGTTAATTGCCAGCACATCTATCCTGTAATTGTTTTCCTCTTCTCTCCATGATGAAGAGCAATTAAAGTTCACAGAAAAGCAAGACAGTGTGCTTACAAAATTGACCCACCAGTAAAGTGAGAAAAAATTATGAAGTCAGACTGAGAACAATTGGAGAAGGGAGAAAGATTTAGACTGAAAAAAGAAACAAGGGTCAATAGCAGGATTGACACTAGAGAAGAGAGACAGATGTGATTAGGAGCAGAAAGAAACTGTAAAGCTTTGCTTTTGACTTATTTGATAGTTATTAACTTGAAAGACTGCAAAGACATGAAACAAATATTCAAAAATTAATCAAGTGAAGAAATCATCAGTAGAGGAGGGCATACTAAAGACTGCCTGGGAAAGGCAGGTGACCGGGGAGTGTTAGATAAGCTGTAAGAGAAGGAAAGGGGGAATATCCCCAGGTGAGCAAAGGGGGACTGGCCGGGCTCCATGGGAACACAGCCCGTAGGATTTGGAATTACGAGCTCACAGCAAACAGGGCAGCTGATAAATCCAGTAATTATAATCCCTCACTGCTATTACAGGCATGGTAACTGGTTTATGGGAAGGCTGCTTAGTAATACAGACCGACTGGCTGGAGCCATGCGTTGTCAGCTCCATGGACGGACAGCTGTCAAATTGGTATTCTGGCCTACCAACGTTTGGTTTGTAATCACATCTCCAGGCTCTCGTAAATGCATAGGGAACCAAAATACAGGTATTCGCTGCCCAGCAGGAATACCACTGAAGACCAAACTGAATGTCATGCTAAGTGGGAGGTACATACCCACTAAGTAGACATTGGTCCTTCTATTACCCGAGCTAGAGGGACCCTGAAAGCTGCAAAAATGGAGAATCCTTGATTACAAACTCCAGTTTGTTTTGAACCTGAACTAGCACACAGTAAGTCACTATAAAACCTCCCCTGATGTCTGAGATGGGGGACCATACCTCATGTGATGCCAGGCAAATTCTTTATTCCCTGATGTTATAGACAGGCTTTGCTTTTTGAATGACTGCTCTGAGATGCTGTGGTGCTCGACATTCAGTTTGGAGACTGCGGGTTTCAGTACTCCAAGCTGAGCAGCCCGAAGTCCAGACCCACAGTGAAAAGAAGTGCCATTTGGTCATTCCCTGGCTTAACGTCTCCAGCTGTAAAACAACAAACAAATCTCCATTGTACCGATGTTAGTATTATGAAACATAGGGTTTCATAGATAGGGATTAATATCTAAGAAACCTCTGAAACTCTTAGATTATGTAATCTGAGCTGATGCACTCTGTAGAAATCACTCAGTTTAGATGACTGAAGCACAATAAGAGCTTCACTTTCTGGGTCTAGCAACCCTACAGAGCAGACAAACCCTAAGCAGTACTGAGACTGATTAAAATAATATTTTCAATAAACTTTTTTTTTTAAAAGGGGCTTTAAATATAAAGCACTTTAAATATAAAGCACTTTTTTAAAAATATAAAGCCCTGGGGTTCCCCTCTCCTGCCTTCCAGAATAAAAACCCAACAAATTTAGGATCAAAATTATTTCATTGTGACCCTTCAGCAGGGACACCTCAAATCACCTGGATGTACTCCAAGTAAAGCTTCCTGGTTTTGCTCTCAACTACAAGAAGGCAAGCTGTGATTTATATTACTTTCCTGCTTGGAGCACCCAACCTATGCCCACACATTTAGGAATTCCCATCAATGGTACCCAAAGAAGTTAATACTCCCATGAAGCTACAGCAAGTAGAAAACATTGCTACAGCACCAGGTCTTCATCTGAGGAAAATCACTACAGGATCACTTCTCTCCACAGAAGAAAGCTGACGATTGACTTGCTGACCTCTGGGCTTCTTGCTCTCCATTCTTTATTGAGACTATCAGGGTGAGAAAATAACTTTCAGATAACCACTGGCACATTGATCAAAACATCACGCGCACTTAAGGAATCAGGTCTGGCTGCAGCAGACCAAGCTGAAACACACTCTCATGCTGGCTGCAGACCGCATAGAGGCTGGCAAAGACAAATAACCTGACACTGCAGCTTAATAATACTGCTTGCTCTCCCAACTGCTTTCTTGTTTGGTTTTTGTTTGTTTGGTTGGTTTTTTTACTTCAAGGTCAACTGTGGAGGCAACCGCTCCCTAATTTGAACCCTCTGCAAAAGCTGCTGGTACAAGCCTCAGAGAATTGCAGAGCCCTGAGAAAACATAACACTGATGCGGATCAGGTGCACCCTCTGGTTTGACTGTTGCCTTTGGTTTTCATTGGCCATATAGACAGTGAAATTGCATTCACGGAGAGCAGAGAGCCAGGACCTTCCTCAGCTGCAGCTCAAATTCATATCCTGAAATATATCAGTGAAGAAGACAGAGCAAATATATTTTCCCCTTAAAGCCTTCAGACCCGCTCTATTATTTGTGGAATTTCTTGCCAAATTACCATGTGAAGTGCCTGGTCTTGGGCAGGCTCACTCACTGGTTCCTAGCAGTGCAGTCCAACATCTGACCATGCACTTGCTGAGCTGTCTGACTGCCTTTTGCACATCACTTCCATTGAATTATTGCCCTCAGCACACCTGGACCTCCAGATTTTCTCAGAAGACTACAACACAGAGCCAGAGGAGATTTTAGAAGCGAGTGGTTATGGTGCCTAGGTTGTGGAGCACAAGCAGAAATGATGTGCTGGGTATGCTGGCTCCCTACAGAGGACCCAGAGAGAAGGGGGTCTAACCCAGCCAACATCCTAAGCAAGGAGCGCGCAGCTGCCAGGAGCTGGTTAGCTGGTAGAAAATACCAAACATCACATCTCTCATTATGTGGCCTCTCTTCATGTGGGTTCAAAGCCCATCTCCCCTCAGGGCTGTGCCTTATCTCTCTGAGATAAGGGTGTAGAAGAGCATGCCCCATCCCTTTGGATGGAGCTGCCAGTCCACACAAATTCATTTAACAGGATACTTCAGGGAAAAGGAAAGGATGAATAGTCCTGCTGGCACCTATACACCTAAGGTGCCCTAAACACCTGTAACCCTCACACAGCTGTACAGAGGGAAGATTTTTGCAGGATTTCTTCCCTTCTCAAAGCACCTATAACCCACACATGCTCCATCCCAAACAATCCATCCACAGTAAGGGTGCCTTTTAAAAATATTACGTTGAAAAATCACTTTTATGTATTGGACTACTTCTTTTGACCTAATTTTTAGTGCCTAGTATGGACTTCTATAAAGCAATTTTATCACGTCATTTTCCAAAGGATTTTGAAGCATGTACTTACACATAAGAAGCTTAAAATCCAAACTTAGTAGTAAGTCAAAGTGTCAATATGTTTTAATACGTAGGTACCTAATGTTTATTCTAACAGTTAAGAGAGGAAAATGTCTGAATAGATTCTAGACCTTCTCTGACTTTTCTGACAGATTTCTGACTGAGTCAGAAATCCAGCGCTTCAGACATCCTGGAGTTGCCCTATGTGCTAGGCAGAATGTGCTACTAGAATATGGGGAAAGCTATGATTGATGATGTTTTACTCTGCAACATTTCACCAGGAAGAAAACTGGTCTGAGTTATGCTTTGCTTTCAGTCTTTAACAAAGTGCTGATTTGTATTTGGGGAAGGAAGGAAAAAACTCAGCTGAAAAACAAAGCCTACTGCCAGTTAGACCAATGAATCAAGAATAAATTTCACCTAGCTGCTCCTCAAAGAAATCAGTACAAAAATAATAATAAATGCCTAGGAGAAAATACCTTTTGGAGTGCAAAATAGCGACTGAAAAAATGGTGTAGACTGACAGCAAGCAATCAGAAATTAGAGTGAAGAATTTTCCTCTGAAAATGGAGATGTGTCTAATGAAAAACAGACTCAACATTTCATTATTCAACCACAAGCAATGCAATAATAAAAAAAACTAATGCCCTGAGTGCTATCAAGAGGGTGTTTTACGGACAGCAAGCCACTCGCTTTGTGAGCTATTCAGAAAATGCTTCAAGATTAGACTTAACATTTCATTTTAACTCTCTCCTCCATTCTTAAAGACTCCACTAACATGCTCCTCACCCCGAGGGTTTGATTGTGTCCCTGTGTAATTAGGAAGATGTAGAACTGCAGCCAGGGAAGTACAGGAGACAAAGCACCTAATGAAGGGGAGCTGCTTGGTGCTGCAGAGGCCCTGCTCAAGGAGGATGGATGGAGCAGTTTTTCTCCTTGTGTTCACAGAAGGATGAAAAATTGGAGTCTCCCTTCCTCTGTTCAGCTTACACAAACCCCAGGAAAACTTGCAGCCCTGTCCCTGGCTGACTGTATTTTGATGCCTAGATATGAAGGAATTAGTTTTATTAAAACCAGTGAGAGTAGAGCTAAGACTTGAAAAGACCCAGAGAGTTTTCTGAAAGTTGGAATCCTCTGCAGTTAAGAGGCTGTGTAACCTGTGGGTGATTTACCCCTCACAGACATAGCTGTGACATAGACATCTACTTGCTGTTTGTTAAGCAGTGAGTAAGAAAGCTTTCCAATGCATCGCTACGATAGCAGTGTGTTTAGCTGGAGTAATAAAGTTGCTTTGACACATGTAACTGATGAAGTTGTTGAGGAAGGCAAGCTGGCTTGACTCTAGATGTCTGGTAGTTCTTGGTGAGATTGAGTATAGACAGCATTCTCCTTGTCAATGAACTGTGACACGAAGGCAAGTGAAATTGCTCTGAACCAGGATAATATCGTGTTTGAGCTATAGTGGAATCAAAGGTACTCCAGGTAGGTAGGTACAGAAATGAGCTGGCTGGGAGGGAACAAAGGGACCACAGAAGAATGGCTCTGGAACTGCTCCCCCAGGGGACATTTTGATGTCTACTGTCTGGTTTCTCCCATCTGGTTTCTCCCATGCTGCGACTGTGAGCAAGAAAGCCTTGCGCACATTTCATCACGAGTACAGTTTTGGGGTTTTAGCGGGACAACTAGTTAATTCTCTGGTTTTTTTTTTTTTCTTTTGCTGGGAAAAATAAGTGAATACAACTGTGCAGTGGAAGAAACCTTGCCCATGGAGAAGCTGTGGAGCTCACTGAGGGCTTTGCCTTTCTACAAGCTGCAGCAGCTTGAAGAGGTGAGCGAGGAGAAGCGCTGGGGTGAGGCCAGCAGTTCCTCTTCTACAGAAGCTGTACATGCAGCTGGTAAAAGCTCTGCTGGGATGGGGTGCAACAGCCTCAGGATGACGGTACTCCAGGAGACGCTACTCCTGCTGGGGCTGTGCAGCTCAGCACTCCCAGCACGGCGGCTCTGCCATGGCCGTTGCTGAGCCCAAAGGCACAACTCAGCTTCGCTTCGAGCTTCCTCCTGCTGCACCTCCTCAGCCAGAGCAAAACCTTGCTCTTCAGCAGGCTCACTGAACTCACACTGAGCATTCTAAGTAATCCAGAAGTACTAGCAGGTAGTAGGCCAAGAGAAGGTACTACTCTGGGGAATGCTTGGCAGAATATGGCCTCTGTTGTAGCTCAGGAGAAACAGCCTTCAGCCTCCATCTTGCATGTGAGAGGTATAGACATTATTATTATATAAAGAGAGAGTGGTGCCCTAGGTTGCACTACAGGAATATGATAAACACAATTCTTGGTTCAGCCATTTACACCTGTCAAGGCTGCCAAGAAACCCTGCTGAGTTTCTCATTCCCTCTGCCCAGGTACAAATGACTGCAGACAGGGCGATGAAGTGGAGATGCAAACAAATGCTTGCTAATGAAGAGAAAACATTTCAGTAACTCCAGAAAGGAGAAGCCAGGGTTGAGGGCAAGTGAATGGATCTGCATTTACACCTCTCCTGAAGATTTCGCTGTTTGCTACAGCAGGTGTAAGGGAAGAGTGGGTTTGTTAATATATTGACTTTTTTCCCCATCCATTCAGGTCAGGCATAATGATCTCTTAAGAATATATGTTCTTGTGATGAAGAAGGCCTAACGTTTAATTAAAGTGGCGTTTTAATGACTGGACTATTGAATGTACTTGAAAAGGAAAAGTTAACTGAATTATTCAGTGCAAAAAGTAACAATACTTGACAACATTGCTGTAGTCACCATCACGACTCTATTATACAGATTAGTCACTATTGATAAAACACTTTCCGAACCTAATGAATGCAAGCACAATAGTGAGCTATGCGTTTCTTCCGCTCTGATAAAGGGAAAGCATGACATTTATGCTTAGAAGCCCCAAGACAATTGACTTGTTACAAAACTTAAAAACTGGCAGAGAAAGAACATCGTAAGGTCTTGTGTCTGCAGGGACAGGATTTCTCAAGCAATACTCCGAGAGCAGCTGATAGCCACCACTTTACTTCAAGTAAATCTCCCACACGACAGTTCTTAATGGTGCTTTCAGAGCAAAAAATTTTAGAGTAAAAAATAGTAATTTTAGAGCAAAAAAAAAAATCCCTCCCCCCCAAAACTCACATTTGCTCATAAAGTGCTGCTCTTCCTGAACACCCATCGATATGAGTAACCACAGTCAGCTGTAGCCAGCCACGTACTAAGAACGTATATTATGGTACAGCGAGAAGACACACGGCTTCGTGTAGCTTATGTCTTTGTACTTATCTTAACTTTGCCAGCAGTTAAAACCAGTACCAAGTTCAGCGGTGAGGCACCGCGAAAGCCTGGCTATCGCTCAGCATCGTCAGTAGCCCACTGCCCCCGCGCCGCCTCTCCCGGTAACGAGCCGTTCCATCACCAGGCGCATCCCGCCGGGGGCAGGGAGCGGGCAGGGAGGCGGGCAGGGGAGCGGGCCGGGGAGCGGGCCGGGGAGCGGGCCGGGGAGCGGGCAGGGGAGNGGCCCGGGGCACCGGCTGCCGCCACGGCCGGTCCTGCGGCCCCGAGCTGCGGAGCGCAGCGCAGCGCCGGTCCCCGGCTCCGTGCAGCGGGGCGGGCGGGCGGTGTGACCGCGGCCCCCCGGGGTGTGGGGGGGGACACGGAGACACCCGGACACCCCCCGTCTGCCAGGCCCCCGGTTGCCATAGCAACGCGGCGGCGCCTCTCCCCAAACTTTGGTCGCTATAACGACCGGCCCCGGGGCCGCGGCATCCCCCGGGCGGGCGCCGCCGCAGCGGGGCCGTCGGGGCGGCGCTCACCGATGGGGGAGACGACGGNCGACGGTGCCCACGAAGTAGAAGGCGCCGGGGAAGTCCCAGCGGGGCCGCAGGGCGTCGACGCGGATGCCCGCGGCCATGGCCGCCTCGTAGCTCCGCAGGAAGGCGCGCAGCTCCGGCAGGCTGATGTTGAAGATGCGGCTGAAGTTGTGAAGGGTCCGGTTCCAGCGGAGCTGCGCCGCCGCCTCCGACGGGCTCTCGAGGGCCGAGAAGACGGTGGCGCCGGCGCTGAGGTACGCCGCGATGAGGGCGGCCAGCAGCAGGAACCGCCCGTTGTCCTCGTTGAGGGGCGCCAGGCGCCGCCGGCGGCAGGAGCCCGCCGCCCCCCGCGGGGGCATCATCCGGTGCGCGGCGCGGCG
>VZTV01083065.1:280-12077 GCA_013400875.1 Anhinga rufa | reverse complement strand
CCGGTGCCGCGCCCCCGGGGTGCCGCCGCGGCCGGCCCGGGGGAGGGACGGGGAGGAGCGGCCCAGCCCTGCCCTGCCCAGCCCTGCCCTGCCCGCCGCTCTCCGGGTCTCCGCCACCCGGGTCTCCGCTCCCCGCCGCCCCCCCGGGCACGCCCGGGGTGGGGGGACACGGCAAAGGCGGCTGCCCCCCTCGTCCGGTGTGCGGTGCGCCCTGCCCTTGCGGAGGGTTTTTTGCTTTAAAACCTTTTCTCTATGCCCGCTGCCAAGAGAGGTGGTTTTGACGGAGCTGGTGGTAGTCGGTGGAGCACTAATTAATTAATTTCAGCCGTTTCTAGGTGCAGGAATTGTTCTTCCTGATCCAACTCCGGTTTCTGATCTGACTCCAGTTTTTGGGCTGCACAAAGTTAGACCCAAGAAAATTATAAAGTTTGGGTTCGGTGCCAAATGCCCATTCAATCTTAGCTAGTGTCTGAAAGGTGATTTTTTTTTTTTCCCCTAAGCCGGTGGATTCTTTCTTCGCTGTTTGGCTTGGAACAAACACCACAGCCTTTCTTATCCGTTAGGCTGCAGTAAGAACTGCAGTCCTTTCCTGAGAGACTTGTAGTAAATAAGAACATTCGTGTTTTTTTTAAAAAAAAAAGAATTCACACCGATAAAGTATTGCAGAGAGGATGGGAGCAGTGCCAGTCCTGCAGACACGTGTGCAGGGGATGATAGCATGTGTAGGAAAGATCTGGGCTTGGAAGAGCCAATACTCCCCACAGTTTGCAGCTGCCGATGTCAGTCTCACCCGGGTGGGAGCTTGTTCCCTGGTTTATGGGTTTTTTAACCTAGGTTTTATAATGTTTATACAGGAAAATCCTTGCTGCCTCTAGGTAGCTGCTTGATGCCTTTTAGCAAATGGATGCTTACTGTCGCTAGGACTTCTCCATAGCTGCTCTTCACACCTTTATTTCTTATTTTGGATCTGAGAAATTTTGCTCTGCCCTGAGATTGCATGTTACTGGCAGTTATCTTCTGGCCACATCCGTAATGGGAGAATTTCCTCCCTAACAGACTGTTCATACTCACCAGGTGAAAAAAATGGCTTGGGTTTGCACCTGTGCTTCCTGGGAAAAGACCACAGATAAAATGCAACAACTTAGTTTACAAAGTACTTGAATATCATGTTTTGATGCCACTCACATGTTTAAACTTCGCTTTTTGTCATTATTGCTTTTGTGCTAAACCATTTTGTTCAGCAGAGGTGGAAGGAAAGTGTCCAGAAGTATCAAAGAATATTTCCAATCTCCTGTTGTGCTCAAGGTGACCAATACCACATGCAACCTTAAGAAAAAAAGTGGGTCCTATTTCAAAGCATCAGTTGTGTCCCATTATAAATACTAAACCCAAATAAAAATAAAATAATTAGACCAATAAGTCACAAACCCAATAGCTGTGGGAGGTAATAGCAGATCTCAAGGACAAAAGAAGCAGAAAAAAAAAAGGGAAAGTATAGCAGACCTGATCAAAAGCCCATCAAAACGAGTGTGAAGTCTCCCATGGATAGTCAAGGGCTTAATGTAATAGGTCAGGTGGACCGTTCAGTGCCAATGGCCATAGTTAGAAATAATTTCCACTCCGGTAATCTAGGAGGGCTTACTTGCAACCCACTGTGTCAGATGCTGTAAATCTAAGCTAATTTACCTCAATACACAGGAATTATGTTGCTGCAGCTGGATATTGGGGTTTGGATTCCTGGTGTTTTGTGTTTGCAGGGGAAATAAGACTGTTCCTTTTTTAATTTCTGTTGAAAACATTAAAAAATGAGGGTCTGGTTCTTCTGGAGTGCTCAGCAATTTCATGTACTGTGAAAGGCCAATGACGTTTTTAGTGGGAAGACGGTTAGAGAAGTTTGTGTAACTCATGTTCTCACCATGCCACGCGCTGTCCCCTCTTGGGTGATGGTGGGGCCATAGATGGAGACTGAAAAATTGCCTATTTCCTTGGGTGACAGGAGTGAATCTCTTCCACGCGGTAGAAGCTGACTGACACTGGACTCAGCCGTGACCTTTTTGGAGATGTCCTGCCTATGAAAAGATGACACTGGTGGGATGCCAATTAGCCTGAAGAATCACATAATAGATATGAAAGCATACTGGTAACTTTCCACGAAGAAAAAAAGCTAAGCTGAAGCAGCAAGGAACATGGTTTAGCTACTTCAGCATGGACAAGACAATATTTCAAGCATCACCGAATCATGGTTTCTTAGAATTAGAGCTGTTGACAGATTTTCAAAATGTTATGACAACTCATTTCACTAAGATTTTTTTACTTAGAGTCTTGAAAATTTGTCACCATTTTGCAAAAATACTCTATTTTCTTGGTTATAAAGCTAGGGGGAGGAAAAAAAAGAAATATCCATCTATTTTTTTCATTAAAGTCTTGCTGAAACTGTATGGTCCTTTCCAAAGTAACCAACTCCCGGAAAAACTCCATTAGCTGGATACAAATCCTGCACAGCTACAGGACTTTGGCTTAAAGGAAGGTCACGGTTTTGGTTAATCTGATCTGGATGCCAGAGTTTTTTTGAGGAAATGTCCTGAAACTGCTGTAGCGTCTCTGCTTGGGGAAGGCTCCTAAAGGCAGTCATTTGGTTAAATGAATGATGTGTTTATAAATTTGCTTGATTAATTGAATCAAATCTCCAGGCATTTGGCAAAAATATCGCCATCTTTAAATCCGTTTGCCTAGGATGTTTTTTTAAAAGCTGATGGTCAACTGTAAATCGAGTTTTTGCTAAAATTGGACCCCTGCACTGTGGGCGCATTGTATGCACTGTGTCAGCCATTTTGTTTGCCAGGAGGCTGGTGTTTGTGAAAGCAATTATATTAATAATCAAGCAATCATGTTTACATTATTAGCTTGGCTGTTTAGAGTGAAGCTCGTGCAAAGAACTGAGATGCATTCATTAAATGTTTAATTAAACCATTGTCTGAAAATAGGTTGTAACACTGAACATCATGTCTCATTATTAAAGAATAAAGTTTAATATGGTATTTTAAAACTTAAACAGCCCAGTTACCGTTATTCCTTTCAAGGGAATAGTTCTTTGTTTTCTTTTGTGGGTAAAATTCTTAAATTCTCAACCATGGTTTGACCATGTGACTTACAAGTAAGTTAGCAAGAGCACTTCTTTTGACTTTCAGGGATATCAAGACCTTCACAGTTGGATTCTTGGTTTCAATACAAGCTTCACTTGTACATGTCCCCACTGACTTTGCAGCAAATAACCGCTGAGAAAAAAAATCAAGTATGTAATTTAGGAGCTTTTCACCACTATATTGGCATGGAAATGTCTCAGGTAATTACTTGGAAGTGTCTCACGCATATTGAATGTAAACATGCTATACAGTCCCTGACCTGAAATGTAGAGCGGGTTTGGAGTAGCTGGACATATTTTCTGCCTTGACAGGACTGAAGACAAACAGATTTGTAACTGTTACTGCAGCTGCGATTAATGTGCAGATATTTTTGTGCTGTTCTTTATACAGCCCAATAAGGCTTAGTTTTTGATCTGTAATGCATGCCAAAGAAATTACTTTTCAGTGAGTGGCCTTATGGTTAGTCTGGATGCTTAACAAACTGCACAGGCAATGAGATGGTCCTCTTCTTCACTTGGACCTCCTACTGGATTTAAGGGGACAGTCTCTGCTTTGGTATTACTTTGTAATTAAAAGAAATGAATGAGGTAAATGACAGTCAGAGCACTGGTAGCATCGTAAGCAAGGGCTTCAGTCATAATACATAATGTAAGTGAATATGCTGGTTTTCTAAGTTAAGAGTCTGGATACTTTGGGATGGAGGGTGAGTTATTCCTGGTACCCTACTTAGCACAACGACAGATTGAGACAGTGAAAAGTCTACTAACTACAAAGTATTAGGGGAAAAATATGTGTTTCCATGGAGCCTTAGGTGTTACTAATGTCTCCTCATCCTTTCAGCATACTTTTTTGGGTTTTGAAGCAAAAGATCAGCCCGGCAACCCAAATGGCCATTTATACTCCCTTGTCTCCTGTCTGTATCAGCATGATCTTTTGGAGAGGGGAGAGAGAAAACAGGCAGGCTTGTAGCTGGCCTTGAAGCCACGAGTCGCCTACTGCAGCCAGCTAGGTTGAAAACCAAGTCATTTTATGGGTTGGCTAGCAGGTGATCTATCTTAAGTCTTGGGCTAGAACTGTTATCAGGTAGCTGGGCTGTATAAGCCCTACTCTGTCTTTCATGAAAGCAGAGACAAAGAAGCTGATGAGATAAACTTGGGAATCCTTTGGGAACCCTTTCTTGTACTCCCAAACTCAAAATCAAGTCAGGGTGAGAGATAGGAGTCGGCCGTGTGCAAGTTTTGACTTGCTAGGTCTAACAGCTAGGGGATGCTAAGCTGTATTGAAACAGGAGTACTCTTAAATAAAGAGGTAGTTTTACTAGAAGAATATTTCCATAGGTTTAAGAAAAACAGAAGACAATTGCTGTTTAAATCAAGAGATTCCTGCATTCTTCCTGATAAGTTATGAATAGTTATGCAACAGCCTTCTTTTTTTTTTTTTTTTTTTNTTTTTTTTTTTTTTTTCTGAGGCCTGGAGATAATCTAACTACGCTTTCTCACTTTCACTGTTCTCACTGAGAGAGAGAATAATCTAATTAGCTATTCAGCCCTGACAATTACATTCAATTTAAATGTGATGAATAGCCAATTTCAAAAGGCCTGATTCTATGTAGTGCTCTGAGCATCCTGAGCACATTATTTTGTTCTCACTTGCCAGTAATGTCAATGGAAGCTGAAGGCACCCAGCATCTTGTGCAGTTTATTCTGTATTCAGATGACTTATTTTCATCCCAGTCTTTGGCGGTATGAAACTTCACATTTTATGGGCAAACCTTCCACTCTGGTGGGTTACGTTCTTCCTGCATTAGCTTCGCTAATTTGTTTTCTATTATTGCTTTGCGCAGGGAAATCTCAGTCAGTGTCTCGGCAGGCAAAGGATTTTTAATACATTTTAATAATCAAAAGATAGTATTCTACAACTTAGGGAGAAGCAGCTCTGTAATATTTCTGAGACCCTACAAAGGATAATTTCTGAATACACAACCTACTGTCGAGCTCACGTAGACTATTAGGTAACAAACCAGTCACTTTCTTGTTTTATTGGGGGGGGATCTCACCTTGTTCAGCACAACCATGGCCAGGCCTTTCAGAAGAGATCAGCATCCTTCAGCTCTCCAAGTGAAAGGCTGAATTCTTGAAAGGACTGAATGGCCAATTAGGCAGCAAAAGTGTTCTGCAGCCTGCCATTTCTCTTGACAATAATTTGGAGGAAAGAGGAAAAGCTGTTTGGGAATTTCTCTATGAAGGTGAGAGAGGTGGCCCCTGTATTCAAAGAGGGGTTGAGGTTCACAGTGCTGCCGAGGGGAGGGACGGATGGACAGATGCGCAGATGGATGGATGCAGCAACCTGCCGAATGGGATTGGTGCAGCTCCTGAGAAACCTGCATCCTCCAAATCCATGCTTGCCTGTGTACTGAAGAGCTGCAGGGAGCTTGCCAGGAAGGAAAGTAATTTTAGAGTGTGATTTGGAAAATGATTCAGTTTAAAAATTGCTATTTTTGAAGGGCTACTTTCAGCTGGGCTCCAGTCCCCAGCATGTTCCCAGAAGTACTTGCCTTGCTGCAGCAGAGCGTGGTGCAGGGGAGAGGAGAAAAGTCTGGGAGCTGGGAGCCCTGAACCTTGCACTGCCACCGAGAAAACAATTCATGGGAATGGGCCCTTCTCCTGTCTTACCTCCCATCCTGCATTTGGCAGGTGAGTACTTTAACATAGCTAGCTTGATGGACATAACAAAGGCAACTCTGCCAGCCCTCCCTAGGGGTTCACTATCCTCAAGAGAAGGAGCAAGCACATGTATCTGGAAATGGGGCTGCTGGGCAGACAAAGTTTCGAGACAGGAAAGCCTACTTTATCCTGTTGGCATAAAAGCCAAGGACAGCTTGAGGAATTTATCAAGCAAAGTTATGAAATGGCAAACAAACACCTTTTTCATGCCATCTGAAGACTTACTGTATGTATTTTACAGACCCTGAGGCTGCATCTCTCACAAATATCTCCAGCCGCTGGCATTGAAATGAAACCTGCTAAGCTGACGCTCACTCCATCAGGCTGAGGCTTTCCAGAAGTGCAGGACAGGCAGCATTTGGTCACGGCACTGAAGACAAATGTTGGCAACCCCTTTGGCTTGCCAGGTTTGCTTTCTAGGGTGAGAATCTGCAGGTAGCGATCCTGTGCTGATTACACCTGTCAATTGTCAACAAACAGGTTAAAATGTCCCTTCCACTCTGGATTTGTCCCTCTTGTTTCATTCAGGTAGGTGCTGGGTGCTGGTCCTTTGAGGCTGTGTATGCTGCTAAGCTTTTCATAAACAGGTTCCACTTGTGACTAAGCAACAATTGGTTAGTTCTTGAGGACAAGTGGAGTCAAAGTGTATGGCTGAAGTCTATTCTCTGGTTCCCATGCAGGTATGAGGACTGCTTGCTGGTGATGCTTTTTGGAAGCACTAGCATTTATCACAGTGGTGCCTGACCCAAGGCTCCTGGGAGTGACTGACTGGCAGGTTTCCGAGGCAGTGGACCAAGCCCAGCTGAGATATGTGTGTGTCCTTGTGCATGTGTGTCCACATAGATACAAAACAAAGTAATAATTTCTCTTAAATGGAAGAAAAAAGCTGAGCCCTCAGTTGGTTGATCATCAATGTGTCCATCCAATGTATGGCAGTGTTGTGTTAAGTGGCCAACTTTACGCAAAGGTCTCACTTCCATTCCTGCCTCTCACCTTTGTCAAACATTGCTAAGAAGTGGAAGCGTGTATCATTTTACGAGTTGCTTCCCTGCTTCTGTTCACCTTCTGACATGCAGCAGATGAGTAGCCCAGTATCAAGCTGTGTGGGAAGGCTCTGAGATCTAGCAAGCAGGTCCCCAAGGCAGCAAATGGAGGCGAGTCCCTCACCAGCTCACCTCGCATCTAGCAGAGAGAGTGCTGACTCTTCCACTGTGTTAGCCAAGCCTCACGCAGACGCTGCCCATTGAGACCATGATTCACTCTGAAATATGGGAGGAAATAATGGGAAAAGGGGGCATATTGTTGTGCTGCTTAGTTACTATTTGTTTTCTTTTTGAATATTTGTGTGTGAAGAGACATTATGGTAGATTCTATATCTGGGAGGATGAGGAACATATAAGGAAAACATATATAATCTTTTTAACAAATGCTAAACTTCTGCTAGTAAGCAGAAAGTAAAGAATGAAGATGACAGTGAGGAGGGTGCCCTTTTACAGCTGTACATTACTGCTTCAAACATGGTGAGCAAATGGGGGAAGGTATCAAGCTTTTAAAAAAAAATCCAGTTTTCTATGTACAGGGTTTTAAAGGACTTTTCTTTCCAGATTAAGATTTTCCATTATTTATAGCCACATAAAGATGTTTCATGTGTAATACCAATACAGTCTTTGTGCACGTAATGAAAGAAAGACAACTGCTATGGTCTTCCTTAGCCTGGAAATGAACTTCAGCCTCTCTAGTTTTCCTATTCGTAGCGTTGGCCACTGGCCACATTCACCTGGGCACTAGTGGAAAATTGAATGAAGCTGTTTGGCAGCATTTTGCAGTCATTTTACAAATGAGCACTCAAAGCAGTAGAAAGGGAAAGTGATTAAACTTCTTACAGTGGATTTAATCCATTGTAGGTGTACTGTGACCAATGCTGTCACTTTGGTTTTAGAGTGCTGGGGTATGATTTAGCCTATAACAAGCACTTATCTGGTGAAAACTCATCAGTGGAAACATAAAAAAATAAAAACATATACTAAAGAATATACAATATTGAAACCTAGCTACACAGTGTGCTTCAGGTAAGGAATGAGGTGAATGTAAAAGAATAGTGGGACAAAAGATGCCTAAAGCTGGACACTTCAGAAGTGGAGTAAATAATGGTAACCCTGAGGGCCTGCTGTGCCTGAGAGATCACCTCTGTAGCTCTGCATCTCTGTGAAGTGAAGGAGAGAGGGATGGAGAATAGAAAGGAGCACAGACTTTCTTAAAAAGGTTTCTGAAAGATCCATCAGCCTTACTGTCCTCTCTAAAGATTTTCTCCTAGCTGTACAGTCTCCATACTAGCCCTTCAGGTTGGTTAACTTCCAGTTAAATTAGATAATCAGCATGGTCTGCTGCAGAGGTTGGAAAGCTTTCAAGCATTGCTTGCCACACTGCATTTTTCTTTTCTAAATCAGAGGTTCAGTGGCCTAATAGGCAACATTTTGGAGAATCAAGATCTGTCCCTCATGAAAGCAAGCTGCCGCTGAGCAGCTGAGTATCATGCCTCCCTGGCAGGCAGTCCCTTGGACTCTCAGCTGCATCTCAAGACACAACCATTGCCGTTTTGCTGTGCCTCTGTGTCAGGCTCAGTCCATGTGCCATCCGCTGCCACTGTGCTGTCAGCTACTGACTCCTGGTCTAACAACCAGCTCGTCTGATTCAGGCTTAGAATATGGGTTTTCTCACCAGCTCTGTGCTGATGTATTACATCACCTTGATCCAATAATTTATCTTCGATTTGTCTTACCTAGCCTCTGACCTTGGTCCTGTTTCTATCCTTAGGTTAAGAAACATTCCAGAATAGAGTTTATTTTATTTTAATGCATTATCATAGCTTCACTGGAGATGCAATGAAATAATGGCTGGGATTATGACAAGCTTCCCACTATCCACAAAGGAAATAAAGAGCATCCTGCTGGTGTGAGAACTATTGTACTGGGGAGACCTTGTCATGGTGATAGTGATATAAGGATATAAAACTGCTATGAAAGAGATGTGTGCTCTAGCAAGCAGGCTTCATTTCTGTCCAAATGCCAGCATAGCTTATTATTTTTTAATGAAATGAAATATATTTGTGCTCTCTGAATTAGACTGTGTTGATTTAATTTGTATTTTATGATCAAGATTCTAAATTTCATATCTTTTATGTTTTATAAGTAGTGAGTAGGTATTTAGCTGCTTGAGACCCATTAATATCAATACAGATAACTCCCCATGCCCTTCTTTAAAGACTGTTTTATACATAACAACATGGAATTTCACATCTCCATATTTCTCTCAGTCTCTGCAGGAAAAAAACAGTGATAGCTAATCTGAAGCAAGCACACATTTTATTATTGCTCTCAAAGCAAAAAGCATTTTTAGTACTCTGAATTTTTCCTGCTGACAAACAACAGGCAGTGTATAACAGAAATTAAATAGCTGCTTTTTTGTGGGCTGGGTTGGGGAAAGTAACAGAACAATCTCAGGCAAGAAATCACAGATTATTTTTTATTTGATGTAACTTCAGTGTGCTGCCTTTTGAGTTTTTTTGCTTTAGAGAGCTGATATGCACTAAGTTAGGGAGGTATTTTGCCGGTGTGAAATATTATTAGAAAAGGAAAGTTCACTTTTCAGATGAAATTTTCTGGGTTTGCTTCCTTGCTCATATATGAATAAAAATGATCCAACTACTGTTGAGAATAGGGAAAAAAAGACATGTTTTCCAAGCAAAGCATCTCAACCATTAAATTTGTCTCTCTGTTCCTTCCACCACTAAAAGACAAAATTTGCACCTTAAACACTTGTTGTTCATCTTGTCAGTATCCAGGAGAATGGAACAATCTGATGATGATCTTGGATGATTTTGAGTATTTTCCAGCAGAAGGAAAGACCTGTCAACATCACCTGAGGAATGTCAGTGGGTCTTGGACATAACAAGATGTGCTGTTTGGGCTCAGCTTGGTGAGAACTGTTGCCAGAACAGGGTCTGTGCTGTGGGATGAAACAGCTGGCTGAACCTGCAGCATGCTATGCACTTTGTAGGACGTATCTGTAGGATCATACCTGTATTGTGCTTACCCTCAAGCAAGAAAGTGTTACATTTGTCAAAGTTAGTCTTCCTAAAATTTGGCTTTCCTGATTCAACCCATGAATCAGGTAGATAAACAAAATGCAGCTTATTCTGATGGCACTTGACAAGGGTTGGACTCATGGTGTCCCAGTCACAATTTCTCCTGGTTTTGGGTTGCAAAACATTCTTTTTGCTCTGAATTTAAATGAGTGAATACTTCCCATTTGGCAAGCACAGAACATATATGCATTTCTGGTCATGAAGAAGACAGAGCACTATACCAGCCATTGATACTGTGTGCATAATCCCATGAAGCAAATTCTCCCACCTATGATCAAGTGCTGAAGTTTAAGGGGGCCAATGCAATACAACGGAACAGAAATCATCCCCTTAACTGCAGTTTGTGGAAATTTGTGCCACGGCCTTCAGCCTAACAGCAAAGCAAATCTATAAATAGAGAAGTAATCAGCTGGAAATGACTGAGGAGACAAGTGTTTGGATTTTATCAGTTGAGTATTGAATAATTATGAGCTGCTAGTGTGGACACCCAGGTCTCACACAGACACTGGAAGTGTGTGGCTGATAGAGATGTAGGTCAGGAGTGCATTACTCAGTTGGTGAGGAGCACAGCAGTGGCAACGGTAAGTTCCATGTCTGGCACATGTTGATGAGGAAAGGAGGGGTTCCCGGAGCCAGGGAAACCCATAGGGGTGCAGAGAGACCCAGTGGGATCCAGGAGATCTTGCGAGTGGGGCTGATGCCACAGTGGGGCTGATGCCAGGAGCAACTGTGGGAAATCTAAAGGGCCCCTAAGCAGCACAAGTGACCAGGATGGGCAGCCAGATTATGGCATGGCAGTTGGAGCAGGCAGGACATGCAGGGAGGGCCCTGCCACTTCAAATGGAGGCTGCAATCCACTTGCAAGGAGCTAAGAACAGCAGGAGCCATGGTAGCCACATGCCAAAAAGCTGTGCTCTCA
The DNA here is from genome assembly GCA_013400875.1 of Anhinga rufa. NCBI lineage: Eukaryota > Metazoa > Chordata > Aves > Suliformes > Anhingidae > Anhinga > Anhinga rufa. The sequence goes on along the minus strand of VZTV01083065.1, from coordinate 1,148 downwards.
GTGCCCCTCGTGGCCCCTCCAGCTTCAAGAACTGATGCAGCCACCGAAACAGAGCTTTCAAGGGAATGTGCAGCCATCCAGGTCCTGGGCTGCAGGGCGTGCCTGAGTTTCAGGTCTGACGGCAGCAGTAAGCTCACCTCGGGGAGATGTACCCAAGCAAAGGAGCTGCTCAGCTTGGTGATGGAGCTTCGGGAGGAGGTGTCCAGGCTGAGGAGTATCAATGAGTCAGAGAAGGAGATTGACTGGTGGAATTGTACTCTATCATCCCTGAGACAGATGCACCAGCCAGCCGTGACACAAGAGACAAAGGACTCCCTACCCCCTCACCACCAGGCAGAAGGAGGAGACCCAGAAGATGGGAGAGAATGGAAGCAGGTTTCTGCTTGGGGTGGCAGGCGAATCTGCTCTCAGCCTGCCTCACCTTCCCAGATGCCCGTACACAACAGGTGTGAGGCCCTGGAATTAGACGGGCAGACAACTGATGATGTAGACGAAGGCCCTTCTGGGATGGAGTGGTCATCTAGGCAGCCTACCCCCCGCATCACAACCACTCATGTTAAGAAAAAAAGAAGGGTAGTTGTCATAGGTGGCACCCTTCTGAGGGGAACAGAGCGTCTGATATGCTGACCAGACCCAAACCACAGGTATATCTGCTGCCTCCGTGGGGCCAGGGTAAGAGATGTCACTAGAAAACTCCCTAGTCTGGTGAGGTCCTCAGACTATTACCCACTATTTATTCTTCATGTCAGTAGAGAATAGGTAGCAAAGAGAAGTCCAAAGGCAATCAAAAGGGATTTCAGAGCCTTGGGGTGGTTGGTTGAAGGATCAGGTGCTCAGGTAGTATTTTCTTTGATCCTTTCAGTAACAG
>VZTV01083058.1:7597-36413 GCA_013400875.1 Anhinga rufa | reverse complement strand
AAAACAAAACAAAACCAAAAAACTGACGTTAACAACACTGCCTGAAAACCTTCTGCTAAGTCAAGTCTACCCAAAACTCCAGCCACTAGAGAGGATTCTTATGTGGATCTACTATTTCTAATCAAAAATACAATTGTGCAGTAACGTACAGCCAACATAAATTAGTCAGAAACCAGGAAAAGCAATCAAATGCACACTGTAGCTTACAATAATACTGAACAGTTACTTGAGAAGTCTGTATCAACAGATTATCTTAGTAGTGAACAGAGGAGACCCTCTGTTGCAGGTTCTTAATAGCAAGTTTCACATTTAGGTGTTAATTTTCATTTATCTGTGATTTCAACAGCATCAGGCAGCAGTATGGGTGATCACAGTTTTTACTCCAGCAATGAGCTGCTTCTGTTCACCACTATATTTAAACTTCCTTTGCTTCTCCAAAGTGCCAAATGCATTCTTTTCCTTCCAATTGCCAGAAAAGTTGAAACTTGCCACCTTATGAGGATTTTTATTTACAAATCTGTTTTTTCTTCCCTCATAATCCAAACACTCATTTTGTATGCCTACTATAAGCTTTTAAGATATGACATTATAATTTGTATTTAAGCATACTACTTACGGTTGGCATAATTTTACCAGGTCCTGATCAGTGGTGTTTGGAGGCAGTGCTCTGATGTAAAGGTTTGTTTTACTTAATTGATCCCATCCTGAGTTGCTGCTGCTACTACTGTTGTTATTACTGCTGGTGGTGCTGGGACTAGGAGGAGCCATTGGGTGGGCTGGTACAATGGACTGCTGCAAAGGAAAAAGCACATTAGAGTAAACTATAGATAAAAATCGCAGCATGCACATTAGCTCAGTCTACAGTAGCCTGTTTGCCGTTTGGAGCGCTGTGTTAAATCAGTATGTAATTACTCACGTATTTTGAAAACACCTGCTTTCACACCACGTTTGGGACAGGATTCACAGGCACATTCTAATATAACCAACCACCATCTGAAGCACGCTCAATGCACAACACAAGCTCAAATCATATATAACCTCTGCTGAATATTACTCAGAGGATTTTATCACTCTTCATTGTGGCATCTGATGTGAAAATGAAGTAAGAGATATTGTTCCTCTAGGTTCCAGCAGGTATAAACTAAGTTTACATCTCTTGACTATTTCACATCATAAGTGAATTATTGTGGCAGACACGAAGACTATGCTATTTCCTTAATCTTTCCAAAATTATAAAAATAATTAAAAGCCTCTTTTGTATGCTGGCTTTTAGTACTTCACACAATACTGCCATTGTTTTTTTTAAAGATATAGAGGGAGCACAGACAGCTTAAGGACCAGACTTTAAATTAATTGTGTTCCTTGGCAGAACTTTTATACTGCCACTGATCTCAGTATTTGTGGATTATTTCAAGAGTGTCAAAGAAAAAGGTCCTGTATAATGGCAAAAAAATCAAGTTTCAAAAGAGACAGGCACATAAGCACTTCTACCTAGTCCTCAAGGTATCTAATGCTATTGCTCTTAAAATCATACTCTAATAGAACATAAAAATGTCCTAGAGAAAATCTGCAGTAGAGCAATCATTTGCATTAACAACAGTCTAGCAGGACATTGTACAGAAAGTATTATGAATAGGTCTGTGGTGTTGTAAGAGAGGAATACTTTAACGAGTATACTAGGGACTAAAGTTGCCAGTAAAAGTCTTGTGACTACAAGGTTTTCACTGACAAAAAGAATTGGCTGCATGCAGCCCCTGTCCTGCAAAAGCCTGAGCCTCCACGGCTCAAGATCATCGCGAAGAACTGCCTTGTGAACTGCAGAGAAAAGGTACAGCAGGGGGATGAAGAAAAAAAAAAAGTGGAATATAGAGTGAGATGTCAGTGTAGACTCACTTGTTCCTGCCCTGGTGCCACCCTCTTCTTTGGACTAGTACAAACAGTTGTGTAGCCACAGCGTGAACAAAAAAAAAAAAATTAACTTCCCTGATCTGGTTCACCACATGTGGTTTTGTGCTACGCAAAAGCTTTGGCTGTCACAAGGCAGGGAACAGGAATGTGTAGGCAGAAAGGAGGGGATTACAGTTTACCTCTGTTTAAAGCATCCACGAAACTACAGCCTTAATACACAAGAAAAGTGGAACTATTTTGGAGATAACCTTGGGAAACTGGAATGAAATTATGAGCAGGAGAAAAGTAGAAAGGCATGCCTTATATCAGATGCTTTATGACAATTATTTGTTTATTTTTTTGTGTTTACCTAGAAAGGTTTTGAAATCGTCCAGTTCAGCATTTTGCAAAGTTTATTATGCAGCAGTAATAGGCTGGAACAGCAAACTGCAACACTCACTATAAAATCAACATTGATAGATAGAAACATTGTTGTTGCCTAATTTAATTGAACTGAAAATTGCCAAAAAGAATGAAATATATTCCTGATCATTTAACATTTCAAAGCTGAATAGTAGTATTTCATTGCCATAGGGTTGGAGGGGTTTTTGTTTGTTTTTAAATAAAGATTTTTAGAAACATCAAATCGCTTCCAAAAGATTTATACATGGAGTTAAAGTGCTGATCTAGAATTTCTTCCAGGCATGATTTTAAATAGGAAAAAGATTAAACCCTCCCTCCAAGTTTGTAATGGAAACATTGACGGATTTTAACTACAGCAACGCAAGTCAGGCTGTCAGACCATTCTGCTTCCAGTAATGCCAGGCAATTATTTTTAGGGTTACAAGCAATGCAGAATGACAGAGCAACTAGTTTCCAAACCTTTTCATAACAAACCGTACAAACTTAGTCTGGCACGGTGCTATTCTCTTCAAAAGGCCTTCAGCGGAGTTCTCAAAATGCACACAGTGATCTAATGCACAACTGCTGTGCTCCAGGTTTCAAAACACACACTTCCCTCATGCGTGCATGCATGTACAGCTGCCATAAAAGTCACCACACACATACCAGTCTTCATCTTAACTGGTAATTACTATCGGACACTAAGAATCTCTAGTCTGTTTTTCAGTATCTTTGGTTTGGTTTTGCTTTTACTTCTTACAATGTTTTTCCCCTAAAATCTTTGGGTTTCTATGTTATGAAGAACTGCAGTTTTGTAAAATCTTGTCACCATCTGGCCCAAGGCAGGAGAGGTAAGTGTGTGTGGAAAGAGAGCAGGAATCCTATCCCTGTCTTCCTGTAAAACATAGAACACTCCATTCTGAGAAATTTAAACTTTTATTTAAACATCAAGATGCTCTAGTAGCACTAGATCACATCCATATATGATGGGAATGTAAATGTGATTACAGTTGTCTTCCTAAGTTTACAGACAGAAGGTTTTTCTCTACTTCCACGGAAACTCATACCTTTACCAGCCTTACAGGGCTTTACAAAACGCAGATGCTGGGCGTACTGCAGCTCTCAAACCCTGCAACCCAGTGACACACAGACAACCGTTAAAGGGCCAGTGACATCTTAAAGCCATACAACTTAAACACATTTTTTACATTAAAACCTAATTTTAAAATCTGAATCACTCTTTCCGCTCTGTTCCTCATCAACAACTACTTGTAAAAACTAAATGATAGAGGTCCCTCTTTTGTTCAAAGGGGCTTTTCTTTTCCAGTTGCAGTTGCTGCAAAAGGCTTGTCGGCGGTGCAGATCCTCGCTGCTGTAGCTGGGCTGGCAGAGCCTCCCACGCTGACAGCGCATGCCAAGAGAAGAGTTTTTCTGCTGGCTTAGTTGCATCACCTCCCCAAACAACATAAGCTAAGCTGATAAAAGTTCTCTCCTGCCGGCACAGCTGCATCCACGCCTGGGGTTTTGCCAACGTATCGATGTCAGTGAGGATGTATGACTTTTTTCCACACCCCTGGCTGATACAGTGCTTGCTGGCAAGACATTCTGCAGTGGAGACCTGGCCAAAGTTTGGGTTTGTTTGTTTAGAAACAGCTTTCATGAACATTAACTGAAAGCTTTTTATAAAACCTGAAATAAATTTTGAAAAGTTTTGTTTGTAAAACTGTATTCTCTGCTGCAAATTCGTATCAAAAGCTCTTAAAATTTTACCATATGGACTTCACAACAGTTTGCAATAATATAACATGCAAAAAACCATATTCATTAATTTTTTCTTTTTAATAATAGCATCTTAAATTAAAACACTGAATGCAAGTAGAGGAGGAATGAATCTAAGTAACAGACCATTATTTCTTGGACAATATTCCTGTTCACAAGAAATATAATTTTCCACACTGGTTTGCCATTTCTTCCTTAGTCTTCACTCCCAAGGGTAATTATCAATCGTCTTTCTCCACAGCAGTTTCCTTCCTGTTATCTTCAATAAACATCTAAGCAAGAAAGGCCAGTGACAGAATAATCACCCTACATGCTGCTATATGATCACCCCATCCCATTCTGGAGCCAGCTGTGAGGAGCTCCCAACACCCTTGCCTGATCTCCGAGGGACCTTCCTTCCAGCCCTCCACAGCCCGACCGCAGCAGTGGAAAAAACACAGGTACTCATTAGGAAAAGGAAAAGCTCAGCGATGGAACAGGCCCCATGGAGTGCCTTAAACCAAGAAAAACTACCTGCCTGTGCTTGCTTCTCGATATAAAACCCAAATGGGAATAATAATGAGTATTGAAAAACAGCTGGAGAAAATACTCATCTTTATATGAGCCATTCCTGTCTTACTTATAAGCCACTCTATGCTTAAGGACTGAAAATGAGTCAGAGCAGGATTTTTGCCTGCCAAGGAGGAAAAGAATCTCTTCACTGTCAACAGGATAAAACCACACAAAAAAAACACCCAACCAAAACAAAACAGAACAACCCCAAGAAATTCCTTTGACCTGGGAGTTGAGAGATACTGATCCCTGCTGCCTTCTGACTACAAAAGTCCAAGGAAACTCCAAACAGAAGATAACCTGGATAATGACTGTCCCAAAACAGAGCGTGATTATTATGGTAGCAATCCATTTAAGTCTCTAACTTTGTGTTATAAAAGCATGTCTATGAAGTTATATAACATGCTAGCATTTAATTATGAGTTCCTTTGCTCAGCTAAAATGCCTGATGGGAAAAGTACCAGGACTTTTAACAACAGAGTTAGTTCTCACACATCTACTCTAAATTCAAACCATAAATTACGCATACATTAACTATCTGATTTAGCCTGAACTGCTACTTGGATCACCTCAGTTTCAAAATCTTGTCACTGGTGTTTGCCTACCTTTGTTCAGGTGATTAAGCTTCAAGTACTGCTTACCCTGCCTGACTTTGCCTAACCTCCCTGATTTCACTAAACAGCATTTTGAAACAGCACCTTCAGTAACTGGCATTGATGTAAAAATTACCATACATTCTTATGGATGTGTGTGACAGTGATAAAAAATACTAAATTACATGAATCTGGAAAATTTCTGGGTTAAATTGGGGGCTGATTTTTTATTTATTTATTAATCTACTTAACACAGAGCTTTACACATACAATGAAAACAAGGGCTCAGGAAAACAGAAGATGCCATGTCTAGCGAAGCAAAACACTGGCACACTTAGTGCACAACTTAGGAAATAGGAGGTTGTTTGGAATAAAATCATGTCCTCAGCAGAAAGACTAATTCCAAATGTTTAACACAAATGACTGCTCACTGATGAAGACAGTTGCTTTATCACCTTCCTTTAGATAAGGAAACAGTAAACCTTGATCATTTAGTCTAAGCCTGCAAACTGACCGCTCTAGTGGAGATGCCATTTGAGTGTCTTGCACTGTTCTATTTCATGGTTTCTATCATCATGTCCAAAATGTTATGACAAGCAAAACTGAATTTCTGGAGGCCTCTCCAAGTCCAGTTCTCAGTGGACATGAGTCAACCAGTAGAAACAGAAAGATCTGTCGCTGCTGTAGTCACATCTCCTGCCTTAGGGTAGGTTCTCCAACTGTTGTTCTTCAGTCTGTCACCACTTGTCACAGGAAGATTCAGCAAGTCAGCTGCTTCCTAAGCATTTTCAGGATGATACCAGTATAAAGTGTAGAGAGCATCTCAGAAGCCAGGTCCTCCAGACTCCTGTTGAAAATCTCCTCAGGAGGGAAAAACCCCAAGACCTGTCCCCGTTTCCTCCTTTAAACCACCGACCCTAACTTCTCTTTGCACATGTAAAGAACATGGTCTCACAGTGACACTGCAAGAGTCAACAGGATCAAATCCAGCAAGGGTTGGTTTACTGCACAAGGCTGAGACCATGGATATCATGTCTTGTGACCACACAGAGCTATCTGCACACCCAGGATCCAGCCTATTTCATCTTCCTTTAGATGGTGAATATGGGTGTTGGCGCTCCATCCACATGGAACAGAAACAACTAGGTGCTGGGAAGAGGCAGGACCCCGTGGGTGGAGGCTGGCATCAGGCAGAGACTCTCCCTGTTATGAAATATCACAGACAGCCCAGGAGCACCTGGAGATCCAGCCCTGGGTTTCTCCCTAGAAGCTCTCTAAACCATATCTTGGTGTGGAAGAGCTATGCCCAAAATAGTACAGCTGGCATTATGATAGTAATGGACTGCAATAAACAGGTTGAAAAAGCCCCTCAGCTTTAATTTTATTCCTTAACACATAAGTTTCAAGAGGAGCTTTGCAAAATAAAAATAGAGGGTTATGTCCTTTTTCTTGCCTGTATGTTATAGCCAAGTCGTACAAAACCTATTTTTCTAAATACAAATTACAGTCTTCTCCATATTAAAAGGAAATAAAAGGAAACAAAACCTGTTAGATATCATCACATATCTAAGAAAGTCAAAAGAGAAGTTATTTTCACTTTGACTTTTTTTTATTGTTAATATTGTCTTAAGTCCATTGTGTTTTAACTAATTTGAACCATCTCACCAGTAAGAATGAGAAACATTTCCAGCAAAATCCAGGAAGGCAGTCAATACACCTTTTTTCTGAGCCATTTAATAAGCCCTTCCTTGAAATACAGAAATGCAGGACTGAGCAGGTGCTGGTCTCAGCTTCCTTTTTAAAATATCTTCATGGAGAGTGGCTCTATCAGCAATGAAACAAGACAAAGTCAAGCATAAATCCTTAGTCACAGCTCAAATGTTCCTAACAGTTTCACCCCTAGACTATTCTGATTATAATCCAAGCTCTCTCCCCACTGACAGCTATTTTGCTTCCTTTTCCTTAGGATGTTGAGAGGACAAACCACCCTTTACAGTAACATAGCAGGACTAAACTTCATCTCACCAGAAAGCAACGATTATTAACAACGGAAAGTACAGAAGTAAACCATTCCAGCTTGTTACAAAATGTCACATTCACATATTTTTACATGAGATGGAATCTATATTATTTAAGTTATGGGTATTAATGCTTACTGCAACAGCAATCTTCTGCTAGTAACAAAACAAAGTGCCAAATCTATGTATTTCCTTTTTATGAAGGAACTTCAAAAAGTGGGAGCATAATCCTGGCCACATAAAGTATATGACAAAACCCACACTTATGCTACCAAACAGCTTTTTCTCCAAGAGCTTTTTTTTTTGTCATTATTATTATTCCTATTAAAAAAAAATAATCTCTAACTTGGAGATGGCAGGAGAGGTTGCAACAACAGAGCAACCAATGGATGCAGAAAGCTCCTCCTGGTTCAGGTAACTCTTCTAAAGTCTCAGTGATAACGAAAAAGCTTCAAAGTTCCCAGGAGCTCACCTACTGCATTGATTTTATCCCCTGTCAAGGACTTTTAAGTGCTCCCCTGACTGACTCCCCTAGTCCAGAGACAAATAAAAGGTGCTGGATACATGAAACTAGCCACACCACAGCACAAAAGGTATCACAAAGGAGAGGAAATGGAGTGCTGAACTGGGCTACGTCCTGTTCCTTTGCAGATGCGTTCAACCCTCCTCCCTTCTACCTGCTCATCATTAATCACAGCATCCTCTTCCCTCTCAGTTTTATACCTGGATTCCCTGGACAATCCTCTGAAACAATACATTGGTACCATGCCCTAGCCATGACAGAATTAGACACATCTAAAGCAAAATATTTGAGTTTCAGTTTCTGAAATTTGAACAGGCTGCAGCAATCCAACAGCTAGTCTACATTAAAAGAATATAAAAAGAGAGCTTGGTACTAAGATCTACCAGACAAAAAAGCATGTACGTGTTTTTGTGGTTAGCCCTCCATTGAGCAATAGACACAAAAGAATTCACTACCAACTTCCTTCTTGACTCTAATGAATACACAGACCTATTTCCTTCAGTGAAACCAGCCAAGGCTTTTGCTCAGGATCCAGAGAGAAAATGGTACTGAATCCCTAGGCTATGTTAAAGTTTTTATTCCAGCCTGAGGATTCAAATCACAATTAGAAGAAAACACATCCATTTTCAGGGAAGCTTAACTCACATACTAATGGGTTCATGCAAGCCTCTGAAAGGTAGCAAGTCCAGCACATGAAACTGAATACAAATAATAATTCCTCCCTTGCATTACACATCTGTTGGTACCCTTTAATAGCAGGGTATAAAAATCTTATAATGTTCTCCACAACAGGAAACATCAAAGATATCATTGGTAGGAGAAATGTTTCCACTGAAACAACTAACTTTGAAACTCCTGTGTTATGCAGTAGATAAGATTACACCAGGGATGGTCACATCAGAGCTGGCAAATCACATACAGCTCCGAAGCACTTCAATGACAGCTCAGAAGACAGTACTTACAGACCCTAAGTTAAAAATGACTCAATAAGTTCTTATGTCTTGGGTCGTGTGATGGGAGAGGGGCCACACTGGGTCATATGCTAGCAGGAAGGTCCTCCATAGTGGCACGGGCTGTATTTCCAGTGGAGTCCATGAAAGGATGGAAGGTTTCTTAGAGCATTAAAGGCAGCAGCTATGAAGTTTAAGGGGAAAAGTGCAGAAAAAGGTGCATATGTCTCTTGGACAGATGACTATTTCAGTGCTGACAGCATTAAGAGGTTCAGAGATCCCTAAACTAGAAGGTCAGAGTGGTCCCTTCTCACTGTATATTGGACTCTGCTTAAGCATTCATTAAACAGGAAACTCCTACTCACTACCACCATTTAAACACTCTTCAGGTGCCAGCCCAAAACTGATGAAAAAAAAAAATAAATCAAAGAACAGAACAAGTATTCAGGCAATAGTTCTACTTCATTCAAGTTGCCGAATTCCCAGGACATGAAAAAACCATCCAGCCAAACTGCAGCTGGCACATATAGAATTCTCATAAATAGTTTCACTTCTCAGTCAGCCATTAAATGTTTTGCAATTTTTGTGTGTGGGGGTTTTTTTGTTTGGTTTTTTTTTTGTGTGTTTTTTTGTGTGTGTGTGTGTTTTGTTTTGTTTTGTTTTTAAAAGGGGAAGCAGAGGACCCAGAGAATTTCACAGCAGTCAGCCCAACTTCAATTCCCGGAAATATTCTGGAACAAATTATTGAACAACCAGTTTACAAGAATCTAGAAGATAACAATGACAAAAAACCCAGACAGAATAGACCTGTCAAAACCAGATCACATTAAAAAAAATAAAATATCTAGTTTTCTCCACAGCCAGTGCAACCAGCTTGTGGATAAGGCAGAAGCAGTAAATATCTAGACATCTTGACTGAGACTTCTGACACCGTCCCATGTGATAGTTTCATCAACAAAATAAGGAAATACTGCCTAGATCAGCAGTTCCTTTTCTAAGGCACTCTGTAGCAGAAAGCGAGGTATGGACTGGAGTGGAGCACAAGCTAATAAACTCACTAGCTTCTCAGCACGCATTGTCATGGGAGGGGAGGAAGCAGAGCAAGCGGCACACTGAAAGGCATCATCAATCCTATCACTTCCTCCTCCTCCCCAGTCCTCAAATTCACAGTGCTTCTGAACCTTTTTAGTTTTAACCACTGCTTAATAAGTTACCCTATATAAAGCTGAAGATCAGAAGGTGTACTAATACCTCAAAGTAGAAAATACTGCTCTGATTAAGATAATACAGAGATCCTATCTTTTTTTTTTTAGAAAGAAAAATTAAAAACAGACATCTCCCATATAAAAAATGCAAAGGAAAAACGGCAATTATTTGTTCTTATTCATGGAATCTGGAAATAAGTGTACCAAGATCTGAAAATAAATCATATGTATTATCCTCTTACTGCATTTATAGTGTATTGGGAAGAAGTAATGGCAGCACCACCAGGTGGGATTTAAATGTATGGAAAATGAGACCTAGATTTATCCTGGGTATTTTTTGGCTCCCATGTAGGAAAATAAGAGACAGCAGGTAACCATTTCTCTTATGTGAATCCTGCAAAACTAAGCTCTGGCAACGAGACTTTTCTGCATCACACAAAGGCAGTTACTTCTGTTCAGAGGACAGACTCTTCTGTTAGAAGAATGCAGATCTCCGGATCACCTGCTATTTTGTTCACTTTTTTGTCATTGCCTGTTGTGAAATTTTACCTCCAGTACCAACAAATGGGGTCACGGATGAGGTTAAATATGATCGAACACTCATTGGTTTTAAGTACTTCTATTTATGATATGTTAAGACGTGTATTTTTATGGGCATAGGTAATTAAGTTTTTAATTTCTTAAAGTAGTAAATATGCAACATTCATGAGGCCATCCTCTTTTCCTAACAATTAAGGATGCCATCCATCATTGTATTTTGCCGGTTAGTCCAGCTAAGTCTATATATCTCATAAAGCTGCTGATGATGAGTCTAAGTACCATGCTAAAAAATAGGACAGTACAGACACATAGATACTCACCTTGGCTTATTCAGAGAACTGCTTGAATATCTGTATTACAGAAACTGGCAGTACAGTAAAAAAAAGTGTATTTGGCCAATCTTTAGTTCTTTAAAATAACAGAAACGGAAACGTTTTCTTTTGAAAAGTTAAAACTCTGCAGAAAAGTTTCTGAAGTATTATTTACTGTTCTTCCATATTGTATTAGACTTAAGATTTCTGATAAGCTCTTGCAAGTATTCTCTCTTACTTGACAAGTATCACACGTTTCATGAAGCACATAGAATTCTGCAGTTTTTTATTTCAGCTTTTTTTATTATTATTTTTATACTGTTTCTTTTTTATTTTTTGTAATTGTTTTCCAAACTCCTGTTTTTTCCCCCCAAACTACAATTTCACTATTCTGCTCATCTGGCTATCCCCTATCCACCCTCCCTCCATAGACAGCAATTATAGGATAGAAACAGCACTGCATTGAAGATGCATGTCAAAAGAAGCATCTGCTTTTTTGGCAAACTCCACACTGTTGGTGGCATTGGAGTTATTGCTATACTGTTTGTCACAGGGTTAGACCACAGATGGCTCTTTTGGCTGACATGGGATCTGCTATGTCATTTCTGTTTATTCAAGTTAAAAAATAAATTGAAGAACTTGTGCCCAACCATGTATGAGGGAGTCAATTCATATCAAAATCCCTTTGTCTACAATTGCTGGTTCCTTATGGGCAGTATCCTACACCCAGCGCAGCAGCAGCATTGTTACTGTGTATCCCTTTATTCCATTTAAAAAAAAAAAAAAAAGAGACTGTACGGTCTTTTTGGCAATGCCAGCTTTCTTTTACGCCAGTATTTAATAGGTAGTCCAGTGCAGTATACCCCAGCCTATTCCTGCTTCTCCTGCTGCATTCTTTGACAGCGTAGATGGGACAGTGCAGGCAGCTGGCTCTGGCCGTTTCTTCTACATTCCTAAATCTTAATCTTTCTCTGACAGACTACACCCACTTCACTGCAGCCAGCATCTCCATCTGGAGGAAAGGTGGCATTTCAGAAAAAAACCCTGTAGAAGAAGAAGCCAGTTTTGTAAAGACTTCATCATCAAGGCTGAATGCAGTTTAGATATTTTATCCTTCCTACTCAGTTTGCAGATGTTTTTCCTTTTCCAATTGTCTAATGCATTTCTGGGTCTCCAGGCCTAACTACTGTAGAGGTATCAGCAAAGAACCAACCAATGTAGATATACTGCACAAGTACAACATAAAGGTTATTGTAAGACTGATACCAAGAAGGTCCAATTCTGTTGCTCAGCAGCTTGTTACATGCCTATGTCAAGTTAAAGTTAAACTGACTTCAGTGAGAATGACTCCTCCAGGAGGTGGACAACAGGAAAACATACTCCGAGCATCACTGCCCTTCCTAGTTACTCCACTGCAAGTATTTCCATAGTCCTTTAGAGTATTTGCCATAGAAGTGGGGTCAGCATGACCTATGCTGAGCTGAAAGTTCCTTTCATCTTTTTTTTTTTTTACTCACTTCTGAAATTTGAGAAAATGCCCTTGTGGTTCTTATATTCTGCAGTATGATAAAATGCAGCTGTTACAATTCATTATAATCAACACATTGGAAGAAAATATACACAACATTGCTGGTAAAGTATTAAAGCAAATCTTGGGTATAACTAGGAAAGCACATACCTAATTCAAGAAACGCTAACAGTACAGATTAAACACAACTTCAGGATTTCATACCCCACTGCCTTCTATACACTGCAGTCACATAAAAGAGAAGCTTAAGATACTTTTACAATTATTTCAGCACAGGTTTAAGTGACCATCAACTGAATTTCAGCAGAAATGGAATTAAGAGTTTGTGCTACATTTGTCATGGTATTTTGACATTCAAGGAGTCCACAGTTGAGACCACATTGCTACAAGTGGTGTATGTATATAATCGCACACATATATATATTTTTATATACACACACACACATATATATATAGTCTGACATTGAACTTGCAAGTATCTTTATGGCAGGGTGACCACGCCTCCGTAAATGTGATTCTCCCCCATACCAAAACACACCAAACTGAACAGAAGCAGCCAAATATTATTAAATTAGCAATGTAGCCATTTTTAGAACAAGAGCAAGATCAGTAGCAACTTTTTATGTCAGACTCATTATGTAAGGAGTTGTCAGTTTTCTGCACTTGCATACATCGGCCTAGTTCCACTCTCACCCAGCAGTTCTGCATTCGTTTACACAAGCTGAAAAATTGTCCAAGAGTTTTTATACGTTTCAACATTATATAAAACTGACAGACCAGAAGTCAACAAGTGTATAATGTTGGCAAAACTTTTCAACATAGGGTTTTTCTATAGAGTACCAGGGAGCAAACTGGTTGGTTTGCACGCTGCAACAAGTATACCAATTTTCTTTGGATTTTAACGAGACCATGTGTAGCATGTACAAGACTGCAAATGAAATTCCCAAAGTCTTCTAAAATGACTCTCGAGACTTTACATGGCTTCCTAAACCAAAACATTGAAGCTCATTAGAGAAGAACTGGAGTTGAACTTCATTGCTTTTGAAATGTTTGCCTCTTGCATTGTTTCCCATTTGGGAGGGGAGTGTTGCAAACCCCACGCAAGCCTTGGTGTGGGCGCCTGGCTGCACCGCTGGCAGTGTGGGTGTGACATGGCAGTACTACTTAGCAAATATTTTCATTAATGCAACTATATCAGTGCAGTTACGTGCATGCTAAGAACTCCAGGATGGACAAGCCGTTCGCTGTATTCTCAGGGAAGGCGATGAATATCACAATGCTTCAAGTATGCTTATTACCCAGCAAAAGTGATTTAAAGCAAGAGCTGAGAAAGCTGCATGCGGGAAGACTTGATGTTAGCATCAAGGACAACCATTTCTAAATTTTTGGGGCTAGTGGAAACCAGTCAACTTTTGACATTTCTCAGAGATAATCTTGCACTGTTACACAGCCATACTAAAGCCCACCACATCCAACCTTTTTGGCCAAATGTTCACTACGGCATATTCAACATAAGCACGTAAGAGGTCAGTTTTCTACAGATGGATGAGGTAACATGCAGTCACACACAAGATACCCTCTGCTCTTCAAGGAAAAGTTCACCAATGATACCAAGCTGGGAGGAGTGGCTGATACACCAGATGGCTGTGCTGCCATTCAGTGAGACCTGGACAGGCTGGAGAGCTGGGCCAAGGGGAACCTCAGGAAATTCAACAAAAGCAAGTGCAAGGTCCTGCCCCTGGGGAGGAACAACCCCAGGCACCAGTACAGGTTGGGGCTGACCTGCTGGAAAGCGGCTCCGCTGAGAAGGCCCTGGGAGTGCTGGTGGACAGCAAGTGACCCTGAGCCAGCGCTGTGCCCTTGTGGCCAAGAAGGCCAACAGTATCCTGGGCTGCATTAAAAGGAGTGTGGCCAGCAGGTCGAGGGAGATGGTCCTCCCCCTCTACTCTGCCCTAGGGAGGCCACATCTGGAGTACCATGTCCAGTTCTGGGCTCCCCAGTTCAAGAAAGGCAGGGAACTACTGGAGAGTGTCCAGCGGAGAGCTACCAAGATGATCAGGGGACTAGTGCATCTTCCTTGTGAGGAAAGGCTGAGACACCTGGGTTTGTTCAGCCTGGAGAAGAGAAGACTGAGGGGGGATCTCATCAATACTTATAAATATCAAAGGGTGGGTGTCAGGAGGATGGGACTGGACTCTTTTCAGTGGTGCCCAATGACAGGACAATGACAGGCAATGGGCACAAGTTGGAACACAGGAAGTTCCACATAAACATGAGGAAAAACTTCACTGTGCGGGTGCCAGAGCAGCGGCACAGGCTGCCCAGAGAGGCTGTGGAGTCTCCTTCCCTGGAGACATTCAAACCCCACCTGGACGCGGTCCTGTGCCCCCTGGTCTAGGTGTGCCTGCTCACGCAGGGGGGTTGGACGAGATGATCTCCAGAGGTCCCTTCCAACCCCTACCACTCTGCGATTCTGTGAAAAAGGAGTGGTCTGTCATGCCCAGAATGATTTGCACAACTTTCTCCTAGGTAGCACACTGAGATTTACCTGTGCACAAGCACCACAGAACAAATTGCAATCAGTTTAGCATGGCAAAAGCAGCTACGTTTAACTCCTGGGAAAGACAAAAACAAGAACAGCTCATACAGCCAATGAACGGTTCAGATACCAAACAATCACTTATCCTGCAGCTATTATTAATAGAGAAAATGCTACTAAGATGGTACAGACAACTTAAGATGGCCCCAGCTGATCAGGAAGCACTAGCAGCAGAAAATGCAGCTTGATGAGCAGCAAGAAATTATGAATGTTTCTCTGACTTATCACTATTCTGCCCCCTTGCCCTTAAAAAGCATGCATGTGTGTTAGTATACACACATAAAGCCGTTACAACTACATTCTTTTAGATTTCCATATCCCATATATTCGAAACTTGAATTAAACTATAGGTTGTTTGAACACTGAGGACTAAGACAGTATCATGTACTTTCTACTTTTTCCTTCCACAAGCTTTTATAACCTGCTTTCTTGGAACTATGTGTTATGAAGAGTACAATGAAAATGTTAACATTTGGACGATTTTCTCATGGAAAAGACAAGGAAGTCATTTTTTGTCTCTAGATGTCTCCAAAATTCCTAACTTGCAACTGCAGATTGGTTTACCTTCCTAGTAGAGGGAAACATTTTCTTCTCACATTTCCAGTCAGTATGCATTTTGCGTCTCACAGTACTTGGTGATTATGCCCTCCAACAACTTTTGTTGCTTGACAATTTTTACGCACAAGAGCAGAAAAAGAACACGTACTTTGTTTCTTTAAGGATAGTTTCAGATGTTACAGTAACACAAATATCACTTGTTTCATTACCAACACACTTAATGGAGAGATCACTTTTCCAGCACTGTTTGAGGACTAGGATACACCAGAACACAATGCTTAGTATAGTAGAAATACTATTTAATCCCATTCAACTTGGATCAAGTAAGGCTTGTTAGCATTTGCTTGGCATCAGTCTCAACAGATCCGGGCTGTTTCTAGCAAAACCGTTCTGTTGTTTCATGAAAGCCAGCTCAGGCAGCACGTCTACCTCTGTGGCCCAGAGAAGTCGACTCTAGAAGCCTGTACAAAGCACAAAATCACTGAGCACTGATTTAAGATGATCTGGGGGTGAACTCTTTTGAATTTTAAGACGTAAGAAATAAGAGCATGACACATTTAACTTAAAAGTAGCAGTTAGGGAATCTAACCCTCTTTACACAAAGTTATTGAAAATGTAAATATTTTCCTAAATGCAAGTGATCAAGGGTGCACAGATGAAACGGATTCCTTTCATACATTAAGGCAATTCACCACAATACTGCGAACACAACAAATCCAGGGACTTGACAAAACACAGCAAGGAGTTTGCAAAAAGCAGCATAGCAAAATCTAGCACATGAGCCTGCTTTTAGAAAGAGTAGTTTCCTTATTTATAAAGAGAAGCAAACCAGTATTCCTTCAGTAGGATGAAATTCTTGAAGTTGTAACGGTAGGCAAGATTAAAACTGAAGATTCATCCATAAAAACTGGGGCAAGATTTCCAAGAGTAGGTAACTTCTGGCAGAGCTCCCCAGTAGACCTCTAGCTGCACATTAAGGATGATTTGTCTGTACTGACCTTTGATGGTATGAACGTGGCATCAGGTCAACTAAGAACAGCACAGAAAGCTGCAATCTTTCAAACGTTATTGATAGGGTGTTTTAACATGGAAAATCAACTGCTGACAAAGTTGTGAAGTAGAAACTGCAGTTTCTGAGAGATCTAGGATGTGCAGATAGGGAAAAGGAAGAGGGTGGTATAAGGAAGTCAAAAAGCTTTAACACTAGTGGTTAGATCTGCTGGTCTGATAAGCTGGCTTTGGTGCAGAACCAAATAAAGACCAAAGATGAGTTTGCTGGCCCTGTTGGCAGCTCAGCTTTCAAGCCAACCTTTCCCTTGGTTTGGCCAAGAAGATCAAAGTGCAATAGAGGCAACTGCTAGCCCTGTGCATCTCAGCTGGATCAGCTCTGCAGTTGGGATTGCCCCAGAGCCACAGTGTGAGAGAAGGCAGAAGTTACAGGGACAGGAACAAGGGAGAGATGTGACTGATGGCAGGCTAAGGACAACTGCAGACCCACAAACTGAGATGGCAGTTCAACGAGTAGCTTTAGGTGGCACTACTGCTAAAAGCAGCAGCCTTGCCCCCACGGCTGTTCTTTCCCCCTCCCAGTGTCTCCCCGCCTTGCTAAGGAGGAAAAAAAAAAAAGGAAGTTCAGACTGCTACTTTTACCATCGCTGCTGACTCATGAAAGTGGTAACAAAACAGCATTGGGCTGTCAAACAATCAGGAATTAAACCACCTTTGGTTTTACATACACAAACTAAGACAACTGCAGTGAATGCATGTGGCACCTATGTCTGTAACGAAGCCTTAGAAGTAAGGCAAACAAGCAGCATGCACAAACCTGCCTGCTACAACTTTGGTGAAATCCTGTATACATACCACATGCAGCAATGCTGCTCTGGCCTTAGGGTCAGATTTTCCTTATAACCTTATCTGAAAGCCAAGTCAGTCTTTTCTCATTCTTTAAAGGATGATGCTTTGGTAGATTGTTATCACTTACTAGATCCAATACTTTCTGACTGCTGAAAACTGCCATTTTCTCTTTTACAAATAACCATCTTTTCCAAAATCCTGCTGCATGCACTTCCAAAAAAACCTGTGTACTTATGTCTGTTTTATTTATCATTTCCTGCTCTTCTTGAAATCTGGAATTTATATTTGAATAATGAAAAGAGAAGAGCTATTCTAACTCACTTCCACAGTACTCATCAATTTCCCTTGCATTTTGCCTTCTAATTTGAAACTTCAGTCTTTGTTTGAGCTGAGACGAACTTTTAACTCATGCAGCTAGTTTTTACCTGTACGATTTTTAATTCTGAGAGAAAAGTGGTTTTAAGTGGTTAAGAATATCATTCAGATATCTGAAACTCAAGCAACACAATATGACTTATTCTAAAATTAAAAGTGTTTGTGACTTCACAGTGCATAATTAATGATTCCTTTTACATCCAGAAAATTAGGTCTCAAGTTAAGTTACACAGGTTTAGCAACAGTATGCTGAGCAAATGCAGGATGCCATTCCTTGGTGCATCTTAAAAGTTAAAGGAAGCAATACTCCAAATAGCTGCTGGGGTGAGTGTCTGACTGCACAATGAATCATCTTCATAGACACTATAGATCATTGTTAATTCTGAAATGAAAAAATACAAGAATTAGATAACACCTAGGAAAGCTTCCAGATGTACTGCTAATACAACACTTTAAATATATGAGGAATTCGACTGCCAAGATCAAGTGGTCCTGGCAGCATAGATAATAGTCTAACTCAAACATATAAATGCTTATAGCTAAAAATCACAGAAGTGATGCAAGTAGTGCTTAGAGCAGTCACCAATGTATTTAGAAGCCCATGCAGTCAGCAGGCCACACATGAGCACAGCTGGCACATACAATTGCAGCACCTGTGTGAGAAAGCCTCTGTCTCCGGAAGGGGAAGGGACATTTCACTTGAACCATGTCTGATGCTATGTATGTATGGCTAGAGATGATGAACACCATGTCAAACACTAGTCAGGAATAAACCAGTTCATTTGGGAAGAGAACCCAACTCATTCACAGCTTTATTAGTCATGTTCTTGTCCTTGGTACAAGAATTCAGCTGAGGAATCATACTCCTGAACACATCAGAAAGTTATAGATAAAGGAAAATACTTTTGATAAGTACACTTGGAATTGATAATTAACTTTAAAACACTGTAGTGAAAGGGAATCTGCCCAGCTAATAGCTAACTTTTTAACATAATCACTTGCCTCTACTTACTGCACAACTACAGTCCTGAGCAACTGCCTTCAGGTTTGTCCTACATTGTGGGCAACTTCAAGGAATTATCTTTTTCATAAGAACATTCAGCTCCACTTTTCTTAGCAGCAATCTTACCTTTGCAGCTTACCAATCTGTGCAACCATTCGATGTTTAATGCTAATAAACTCATAAGTCATTAGTTTGCTACAAAAGTCACAGTAAATTGAAATTGAAAGACCATGCCTTGCATTTCCTAAAAAAATTAACCAAATATTTTAATTGGATTTCAACATTAAAATGGAACAACAGAATATTGGAATAACGACTTCCCAAAGGAGAAAAAAAAACCCAAGGTCTTAATTCAGTAGGAAAGATAAGGCCACAAAACCACTAAAGCTATCTAGATTAAAATTCTGCAAAAATCTAGGCCACTGAACTTCATGGAGTTATTCCTGTTCTGAGTAATATTTTAATGGTTGAACTCTGCCTTTCTGCACACTAAACTTCTGCTCGGAAAGACAGACTACTATTGTTAACAGAAAAACAACATCTACTCCTTTCTAAAACTCGAGTTCTAGATAGTTTTACCAGCCCAGTTTCTCACCAAAACAAACTCTGCCATTGTTATTAATCTGGAAATATCAATAATAGTATTCACATGAACATTCCCATAGACTGTAAAGAAACAAATCACACAGTAAGGGACAGGCAGAATTCGAACAGAGTTTTAGCATTCTGAATAACCTGCTCTAGCTGAGCTTTAGACAACAGACAAGTGTATATATGTATGTGTTCATATATAGATATATATTTAAGGTATTTAGTCCTAATTGCTGTAATACCTGAGCCACTTCTGGATGTTTGTATATTTCCATACAAAATCTATGGGAGGTAGGAAACTACTACTACCAAATACCTTTTGAAGAGCCAAACCTAAACAATTTACTTAAGATTATCCAAAATATCATTGATGGGACAATTTGAACTTCATGTCACCATCTTAATCCCTGTACTGTCCTTGAATAAACTTTATAGGTGTGGCTGACCTGGGACTTTTATTATCACCCAAGACAATGACTCAACACAGAACTTATTTCAGGGGAAGAAGGTGGAGATGGAAACCAGCTCTGAGGATTCAATAATTTTGGAAGAGGGTCGCCAGAGAAGTGTCACAACAAAAAAGGATATCCTTTTAACCTTCTTTTGATAGAAGGATAAAACATGCAGATAGGCTAGATCTTTCATTCCATCATCTTATAGACTGGAATATAAAACCATACATTAATAATACTAAAACAACAATAAAGTTGCAAGTGGAACATTAAAACAGAAAGCACAAAACAGTCACGAGCTTCAGAGCAGGGAATTCCCAACAACTCATCAGAATATGTAAAGAACAGTTACATGAAAAGCCAAAGTGCCTTTTCTAACGAGTAAGCCAGTCTTCAGCCCTTAGTGACTTCCCCAAGACCACAACACTCCACACCTGACAGATCTAAGAACAGTATGTTTGCTGGCAATCAGACAAAGTCTGGTTCAAAAGTTAAACTGATTTTGTCACTATAGCAATTAAAATATCAACATCATGCTGAAACAATGAATGACTTCCTTAACCATTTCCATCTTGCTAGAACCACCATAGGATCATGGAATATTGTAACCAGGAATGGAGGCAGCTCCTAGGGCACTTCAGACAGCCAAAAAAAACACTGTATTCTTCTGTTGGTGCCATGGTGTGCCCCAAATTTCACTAGCACCTTTAATCAACTGAAATTCTACATAGTGAATTACATCTTCATATTCTTCATCATAAAAATTACTCAAGCTTTCAAACATGCTCTATAGCTCCACAGTACTACAGGATACTGCCAGTTTTCTCCTTTCAAAAATTGTCCCTCATTCTGGAGTATTTACATATATATGTGTGCATTGGAAGCATTGTTGCCGTAAGAGAATAAAGACAGTTATAATTTATCCTTTTGTTTAAGGTAAACACTGCAGAAATGCTTTTTAAAAAACCCAGTTTTGGTAAGCATTTCTCATAAGTAGCATCCAGAGCTACATCTCCTGGTATGCTGAAGAAAAAGCCAGAAGCTGTACCTCTTTCAAAGGTTAGTAGCTAAGCAGTTGTATTTAATACCCAACTCAAATGTTTTTCCCAAATTATGCCGAAGTATTTTCAAATAAGCATGAGTACTACTGTAATGAGTATCATGTAAGCCAAATAGATTGGATAGAATAATATTAAAGTAATTTAAATACCTTTTGATTCTGCTGAATGTTAGTCTAATACCAACCCTAGGATACACCAAGTCTGCATCTCAGATTTCTCACTAAGGAAATTCAAAAGTCTTCTGGTTCTCTGTCTCAATAAGCACTTACTCATGTCAGTAGTCTCACCACAGGCAGTGGCACCACTGGGTAGGTAAATAAGCACTGGCATAAGCAAGAGTCTTAAAAATTCAGACCCACATGTTTAGAACTCTTCTTGAACTCATCTGGAAGACAGACCACTAAACACTTCAAAGGATCTCATCCTGCTGGCGGTTGCTTTCATACCGGACAGAAATCTGTGGAACTCTGTGCCCCGCTCTGCCAAAGCCCAGGTTCCTCTGGTGCAGGTGCTGCCTTCCCGGGCTCGCAGGCGGCAAGTTCCTGGCCATGCGATGTGTTCACAGATGCGTGGCACAGCCGCTCCACCCCTCGTCTCCCACAGCATAGCTGCGGTGAGCGAAGTTAATACAAATTTGTACTCTATGTTACTTGTACGCTACACAGTTTCATGTTGTAAAAGGTTACTTAAAACTTTACCTAAGTGAAGAACTAAACTAAGCCAGAACAACACACATCCGTGTAGCAATACAAATGGTGCAAAATGGGTCACCGTGGCCATCCTCAAAGAAGAGCACACAGGCTACACAGCTGTCAGTCACCTGCGGCAGCTAGCATAACAGGGTCTCCCCCACTCCAATAGCAGCCCGGAGGAAAGTGTCTCTTACACAACCTTTTAAAGCATTATTAGCAAATTATACACATAGGTAGAAGAGAAAGAAAAATGCCATAAGACTTGAAATTCACCCATCATAGCATGAAATCTTCTTTGCAACACACCATCTCTTTAGCGCTTAGCTGAAGAGCACTCCAAAGCCTGGGCAGACAGCATTGCACCTTCCACATTGCTACTTCCAAAGCAGGGAAAAACAACCTATTGCCTGGTGAAAGAAGGCTGAGTGAAAGAGGCATCACTGACTTAAAAAATAAGAAACCTCTATCCCTTACCCTCTGAATGGGTTAGGTATAAAAGGAAATACAGAGCCTTAAATCAGAGTCTCTTCTCTGAACACAACCTGAGACAACAGAGTTGCACAATAACCAGAGTCTCCCTGGGAAGACTGGGGGTCATCTGCCACAGGGCTGAATACAAGGTAAAGGAAACTTTTATGTCGTATACCACTATTTTGGGGGGGAGAGGGATGAGGTTGTCCCCATTCCTCAGTTTTAAGAATCTTATATTTTTGTTTGTGAATTTGTAAACAAGGATCTGCATTTGATTTTACCCTCGCCGGCCTAGTGTTTTGAGTGATTTCGGATTATTGCAGTGGCACAAGCACAACCTGATAATGCTCCTACAGGTCAGACAAACCCTAAAACAGGATTCTGAATCACCTCAGAGAGTCAAGCATCTACGAACATTGAACATAGCTTCAGACTGTCAGAGATAACCAGATATTCCTCCAGTAAGCTGCAGCAGCCTTCCTGGGAGCTGGTAACACCTCAGGCATGAAAGAAGTGCCCTGCAGCAACTAAGAATCCTGAGAAAAGCTCCCTGTAATGCTCACCCAAACTAACACCTGAATCCTGGATTTCACTCCCCAAGCACACTAAAAATGGAAGTGCCACACTCGGATATCCTAAAAGACTTAATTCTAACATTGTTATGCTGTAGTACCCAGATGACAGAATATATGAGCTGTAGTTAACCTAGGGAATCATGTTTCCACTTTCTTAAAGCAGAGCACCATATGGTAGAGGAGATTCAGATATAAAAGAATGGAAAACAATAGAAGGTAAGTAAAGAAATAAATCTACTTCTCGTTTAAGCGGAGAAACAGAAAAAACACTTAGAATAAGGTGTGAAAGTGCCATTGCCAATAAGAGGCACTGTCAACAAACATAATCAATGATGAAATAAAAAGTTATGTATATTGTTGTAAAGAAGCATTTCATTTCACAAACAGGTAAACGTCAGGCTAGTCTAAGGTTGATGCTCCTGCTGTTCTTCAAGCAAGGAACCAAGGAGAATGAAGCCCAAATGAGGGTCCCTAAAACAATGTGTTATTTGTTTCTGCTGCAACCTCACAGAGTTCTACAGTTCTACCAAGTAAGTAAAATCAAAACACCCACTCTATTTGACACATCATTTTTCTAAAGCAGAATACTTTAAACAAATAAGACACACACCAGTGATTTCCTAAACTATTATGGTTAAGTGAACAACTCCGCTTTTATGAGGACACATGAACAAAAAGGTATTATTATTATATATTTGTACATATCTGTAATTATCAGCTTTTAGTTTGCAACAGACCATAGAGCTGATATATCCTCATACTACAACATAAATCCAGAAAAAAAAACCAAAACATTTTTGAAGTGTTCTAACTATGTTTCTGTTTTGGACAGATTATAGCGCTTCAAAACAGTTGCTAGATGTTGTTAAGCCAGTGCATTTTAGTGCACGGGTTAGGCCTTAAAATTGATATAAAGTTTTATTGTTAAAAATCAATTTACACAAACTGTAATAAATGTTACTAAATTTAAACTGCTATAAATAAACTAACTCAAACTGACATGAACCTAGTTCATCTTGAATCTGTTTAAAGCAATCCCCCACCAGCATTCAATTACTTCAACTGCAGTTTAAAACTACGTGTGTGTCAATACACAGCTGCAGCTACGCTGCTTTAACTGCAGTCTCCTGTGGAAAACAGAACTAAACCCTTGCTAATCACAGTAACCAGCCCCTACAGCACATGATTTTTTTGTTGCTTGTATGTTTTCCTAAGTTGCTGGGTTAGGAGGTGTCTGCTTATCTAACCCACGATTCCCCCCCCTCTATTTGTAACTCATCCCTTCCCTTTCCTGTTGCATCAGGAAGCTGCAAATACAGTGGCTTCTGCAGGGCTGTTATAATTACCACAGTGCACTGCAATTTTGAAACATATGCAAAATAACTAACAATTACTTCAACAAGGTTTCTGAGAGCATTTAAATGTGGTTCTGTTGGCTTTCTAGAAAACTTCTGACCAACATGCTTCATCCAAGATCAAAACACCTCCAGGCACCTCTTCATTAGGACTACAGCTTTATAAGCCTTCTCAGTGTCCCCCAAGCAAGCTGTTTTAAAAATAATCTGATGCAGAAACAGAGAAAAACATTCATAAGAAGCCGGAAACTGAGCCATGAGGGAAAGCCAGCAAAAAAAGTTCCTATTCTCCACTGACTTTTTTGTTATACACCATCTCATGCAACAAGCAATGATCAATTTTAATGGAGACTTTAGAGATGAAAAAACAAAAAGGCAGACTGAAAGAGCTACCATGACAAACAACCACTATTTTTATTTACTGGGTTGCAGCACTGTGCTGATGTTTTAGGAGCCATCTCAAGCTCTCAGGAAAGGATTTTTCCCTCCCTTCCTTCCTTCCCCTCTCCTCCCTGCCAGTAATCCTAGTTTAAAAGGATCTAACCCTTCTGAAATGTGTTAACTCAAGCAAATTTTTTTAACAGTTGGAAGTTTCAGAAAAAAAAAAACGACCCAAAACAAAACAGCAGATGTTCAAGACACAGACTTCTATTTTCCCCTCCATGTGAAGCTTAATGGCAAAGATACATACTTTAAACAATAACACTTCCAAACAGACAAAAATAGTATTTCTAACACAGTGAGCAACATAAACAAAAACTTCAGATTACTAAATACAGATAAGTCAATCATATCGCTTTTCAGAATCTATAGTATCATGCCTGACAAAAGAAGGTGCTTCCTTTTATTTCTTTCATTCATGTTTGTGTTACAAGTATAGAAACCCACTGACTGAGCAGTTCTGCTCTCTTGGAGAATAAAGCAGAACTTCACAAACAATCTTGTAGATTCACTTAAAAATTTAAAATAGCTGGTATTAATATAAGCGCTGAATCTTGTTAAACCCAGGTAGACCCTTTAACATTGTATACAATGTAAAGGGAAGTAAGACTCGTCAGCCCAAACTAATGATACAAAATGATGTAACTCTTACAGTTCTGAAAGAAAAAAAACACTAATCCCATTTATTTAGGTAACCAAAGATATCTGTTCATTCTTAAGCTCCTCAGCCTCCCCCCACAGCACCATGTATGCGCACAAGAGGTGTAATGTCAAATTGGTCTGGTCACAGACTGCTCTGTGGAGCTGCATGGTTTGAGTTATGGCCATGCCCAGGTCCTGCAAGTTTAATGAGGTTCCTTCTCACACACACAGACACCACACACAGCGCCAACTGGGAAATAATAAAGTAGGATTACAGGTGTAGCTTCTCAATATGTTAAACCTACAGATATAGTGAAAAGCTAATCTACATTTTTAGCTTGATTGGCAAAAGCTTTCTCCATTTAACCATCATTAGAAACCCACCTTAATCTTCAGCTTTTAACAAAACCCAACAATGTGACACAGAACTTGATGTTAACAGAGCTGCATGAAAAGATTAATCAAAAGCTTTGTATGTCTCTCCTTACACAGGCCAAACACCAAATCAGTGTTAAATTCCTCACGTGCAGCTACACCCAGTTAATCTGCTCGAAAGCAGCAAACTATGTCAATCTCCTTACGCTGGCCAGATAAACATTACACTCATCAAAACCTAACAAGAACCACCGTTACTGGGCAAAGCTGTTAAAAGGCACAGACACATGGGGCTTCCTGAGCACCCAGGCTGTGGTAGGTGGGACCCCGCACCCGCCTCTGTCCCAGGCCTCCAGAGCTGCTTCTGGCTTCCTCCTCGAGAAACCTGAGAGCAGAGAAACCTCCCTGCACAAAGCGATTTAAAATCCCTAATCAAATAGCTGCACTAGCTCTGTAGATTCAAGGAGCAGATGGCAGGAGAAAGGCTAATTTTCCATTTACGATAATTTTACAGAGTGTAGAAATATTTACTTCGGAGGAGTGCCTCCCGATTTCCATGAGAATAACAAAAGTGGGAGGAGGGACAAAGAATCATCCTGTTCACAGCACGCACAAACTGAGAGCTAAGAAAGCCTGTATTAAGCAGGATATTGTATGTCATTTTGTTTCCTTCGCATTATGGATGCACACATGTGCATTCTTTGCATAGCTTGAGTAACCTTGTTAGTAAAAATATTAGCTTACGCCTACCTTTTTCAGATAGGATGCATGGCCATGAGCGTTGTGATAGGTTATTACTGCAGATACTGTATGGCTTTTATTCTTCAACTAGACCTGTATCTGCATTTCAAGCCAATTCTCAGACGAGTTGACACTCATTTAAGCAACGTCTAACTTTTAAGCCCGGTGGGAATATTTTCAGTATGTCTGTCCACCCATAACACAGGAAATCCTTTTGAAAATACCACTTCAGAGATCATATTTTAGTATTCTTACAAGAGAGAAAAAGATTAGGCACCACCCAATCGAATCTGACCTGAAACCGAGGATGTGGACTGGCTCCTACATGCCTGAGCTACACACTGAAATAGATACAGCAGATAACAAGCATAATACTATAAGCACAGATTTGTTTATAAAACAAAACATAGTTCTTTGGGAAAACAAAAGGAGAGTGGGGGTAAAGCTCTGACCTACTCTAGCTAACTGGTACTTTGGCGACATTTTTAACAGAGGCAGAATTTCACATTACATTACAGCACCTCAAAAATAA
Source organism: Anhinga rufa (assembly GCA_013400875.1). Classification (NCBI taxonomy): domain Eukaryota; kingdom Metazoa; phylum Chordata; class Aves; order Suliformes; family Anhingidae; genus Anhinga; species Anhinga rufa. The sequence goes on along the minus strand of VZTV01083058.1, from coordinate 9,805 downwards.
ATCGAGAGTATCGCCTTGCCTTTTACCAACAAATCACTCATCTTTCACCTGAATTTGTTACAGACTCTTAAAAATGAAACAGGAAAACACTAAAACTGAAGTGCTCTTATACTATTCTGAGATCACATATGTTACAATGCTAATAGAGACATACAAGCTACTGAGAAGATTTTAGTTTCATTTTTATTTAAATTTTTTTCAGCTTCCTATGCTACATGCTGTTAGCATAGGAAATCTAGTTTCTCCTTTTAGAGATTATGATAGACAGACTACTTTTCCTGTTCTAGCAGTACCTAGTGTCTCAGGCTAAAGCGCAATCATAATTCAATTGCCTGAATATGGGTTACACAGAGCATGCTGAGACTTAATCTAGACTATTCTCAATTATCAAGAGCTGAAAAATTAGGCTCAGAACACTCTTTGGCACTGTTTGACACCCCCTCACCCCTGCAGGTGAAGTCTGAGTGAAAGGGAGATCAGAAAGTCAATCTTTAAATGACCTTAGTCTGCGTGAATGAAGTTAATAGGAGTTTTCCACGGACTTAAATGGAGAAAGGCGCAGGCCCTGGCTCCTTATGTAGGAAGTATTTGAGCAGAGAATGGCTACGCACTAACAAAAGAAACCTTTGGTACCCTGGGTCTTAAGCCCACATAATACCCCCGGCATTCATTTCTTTCTCTGCCTGTTGGGGAAAAAAGGGTCTGTTTGTTTTTCTGATTCAGTCAGCCCTTTTAGCTCTTTGAATCTAAGGAGTGCACTGTGAAAAGAAGAGCATCTTATCAGCCTGCTGCAGACCAGCAGGCGAACCGAACTGGCTCACATCCGCAGGCAAAGCACAGCCCTGCCAGCGCCAGGCCTCTCCCCGCGCTGCCTCCCGCTCCACCAGCACCCTGCCCACCGCCCCGACACCCGCAGCAGGCCGCAGGGCCCGCGCCAGCTAAGGGTGCTTTCAGGTAGAGTAAGAAAATAGTATCTAATAAATTGGCTTCATTTACAAAGTATGCAGGAGCACCAGACAAGATCATCAGCATGGGCGTATCCAGGGCATTTATTAAAAACAAACCAAAACCAGCGCACACAATAAGCATGTTTTATTATGTATGGGCTTGAACACCTTGAGTACAAGATACAAAGATAACTCCACGCACTGTTAGATGGCATCTGCAGAGTGCTGCTGAGATAACGCACCAGCACTTCTTATCAAAAAAGATATTTCTATAAAATAAGGGAGGAGCAGAACGGAAATACCAATCTTTGCTAAAGTTTCAAGCAAACCCGAGAGCCTGGCTTTCGCTGTCACGCAGGCTAGCCATGCTGACCGCACGCCGCCCCAGCCACGCACAGAGAGTTCAAAATTTCGAAGCCTGTTTCCCCATTATCGCTACGAAACCCTTCGCTGCGCGCGGCAGCGAGATCTCAGCTGCTCTTTCTGCCCTTACTGAATTCTGGCCCCGAGGGAAACAGGCCAACTCGCCCGGTTAGTGTCGCTAACCCATCCCGTAAGTTACTGGTTTCAGCTGCTGAGAGCGGCAGACACGGAAGGATTTTTCCTCACCTGGAAAGCAGCCTGCTGTAGTATTTTTGGCATGCTTTGTCAGGCCGGGAGCTTGTCAGCGACCTCTGCTCAGTTTACCCTCTGGCACACAAACACACAGCACACTTTCCGATGAAATTAAAAAGTAACTTTTTTTTTTTTAATCAAAGAGTCGATGAAAAATAACATGCTTCGCAGTAAATAATGTAACTTTTATGCCAACGGTTGGGGGTGGAGGGGGATATGATTGTAAAAAGCGCAGCCAAAGAGACAACGGCCCAGCAAAGCTGTAACCCAACTATTTCAACTATTTTATTTTCAGCGACTAAACAAACAAACAAAGAAATACCTCTTTCAGCACAGCTCCATAGATGCGAGCGCTCCGAGCTTATCAGAGCGATCTGCCTGCCCATAAAATGTCACAGGATTTCCCCTGTGCGCTTCAAGGGGGGAGAAGGGGCAAGCCCGAGGCGCGGCGGAGGGTTTTTGGAGGGTTGTTTGAAAGAAATAACGCGCCCCGAGCCTCTCGCTCATTTCACGCCGAGCGAAAACATCCACAGCCCCGAGTTTCGCTTTGCGGCCCGTGTTGCAACACTGGGTCCTTTTTTAACTTGTTGCCGAGCTCAGCAGGGCCGGAGCCGCCGCTCCGCGCAGGCAAGGGCACCCCGCAGCC
>VZTV01083055.1:0-28486 GCA_013400875.1 Anhinga rufa | reverse complement strand
TATATATACACACACACAATTTTGACAAACTCTTTATGATTCGTCTTCACAAGTGTCCATCAGTGGTTAATTTTGTATCTTGATCAATGCTCTTGTGAAGGGCAGAGCCTGTTGACTTGCTATTGACAATGGAATGTAATTTGGTCTTGGGAATGCTTCCCCACCCAGACCTTTCCACTCAGTCTGAATGTTATGGACAAAGGATCTTAAATAACTCCCACTTGAAGGTTTGCAGATGGCGATAAGCCGCCAGCGGATTGGAAAGTGGCATGAAGACACATGATACTATGCAGATTGAGACATTTCACGGACAGTGGGATACAACTGCCTGAAGAGTCAAAGCCCAATATTTTCTTTATCCACTTTGCCAGCTTCACTTGTCCTTCACTACAACAAGCTGATCCAGTAAGCCAGAGCTCACTCATTCCCCTCAACTCTCCCAATCCACTCCCTGCAGTTCAGATGTTTTCCCCAAAGAAGTAGAAGATTTAAGGCACAGGATAGCAGATGCACAGTTAAGGTAGGATCAATGCAACTTATTTTTGTGCTGGGCGAGTTGGGAGCTCCTATACACCACGCATTTTGCAAAATCCTGACTCAAAGGCGCTAAAGTGAATTTACACAGTGGTTTTAGGTCTTTCAAGGCATGGATGGGTAAAGAAAATAAAAAAGGCATCAGTGTGAAACCTGATAAAACTTGTTAGGATCTGCTTTTTGAGGGAGGAGGAGCAGGAGGGGAGGGGAATTTCCCAGAGCAGGTTCCAAAGTGTAAACTTTAACTTGTGATTTTTATTTGAACAGTCAAGATTGTTACCCATCACCGCAAGGTTAGCAATATGAATTAGATTTTTTTTTTAAAAACCGGTAAACTGATTTCTCTTTAAAAAAATAAAATCTCTGGTCTTTTAAGGTCACTTCAGCTGCATTTTTAAAGTGGCTTTTTTTCTGGAATGATGGAAGTTGAAACCCTAGTGTTCAGCCTTTTAAGGTCAAGGCTGAACCCAAGAGGTTTTAAGTCAAGTCCATTTTGTCTCACACCTTCCAAAGCTCTAAATGGTGGACTTCGAGAAGGACACACGCAGGTGATGATTCTCACCCAGGTCATGATTATGGAGGTCAATGAGTGATTGAATGGCTTCTTCCACAGAGCCCATTTGGATCAGAGCCATTTTACGGTCCTTCCTGACAAGACAGAAGTTTAAGTCACATTCAGTACGACCACATGCAGAGTTTGCTTAACTCGATGCAAGTTTTCTTACTTAGCACTCAACAGAAAATTAACTACCCGGGTAACTGCGATATGCTTTCTTTTTATATGGAAGAGTACATCTAAATGATAAACACTATATCCAAACTTCTCACTCAGCTACCTTAGTTTTCTTCACCAACTCATACTCACCATGCACTCAACCCAGGGTTACTCTGGAATTCTTTATTCCAGAGAGTCAGATATTATATTAGTGATGATTCTGATCACCTTTCACTTAGCCTGAGTAGGAATTCAATCAGAACTAAGTGCTTCTACCCTTCTCATACTGAAAAGCCCACTGTACAGACAGGACGTAAGAGAAAACACTTACTGGAAGAATTTGAATCCTTTGACCATCCCACCATTGCTTGAAAACAACATCTTAAGGTCTTCTTCAGTTATCGAAGGTCTGAAACAAATAGTTTTTCCAATCAAATGTATGTTGACAGACTAAATTAATCTCCAAAACCCCATTCCCATCAGGGCCTCTGCCAGTAGCTTCTTGGCCATGAGGAACAACAGAAGATGGACAAGCTTTCCTCCTCCTAGCAAAGTGCTGACTATATTTACTCTCTCACTAAATTTGCAAACATTTTTATACTCGCCATATAGGAATAGTCCACGCAGATACTTACGGAATATTGGACAGATGAAGAGTGGCAGAAGGGGGAAAAATGTTTTGGAAATTTTTGGAGCCTGGTTTCTTGAAACGATGTAAAGGAGAATTTCCATAGTCCTTAGTCAGACCTTGGTCTTCCTGTCCGTCGCGGGGAAGCTGCACTGTCTGATGCTTGGACAATGTTATACGGATTGGTTTCCCATGAAGCTTCTGACCATTTAAATGGCTCATGGCTGCAACAGTTAAAGACAGCACTGACTATACTGATATTTCAGTTTTGTTCATTTAAATCAAAGCTAGAACTTCATTCTAGTTCTTCCCTATGCAGCTACCAGATTCTCCAGGAACTGCACGACAGGCATCATTACTCTGCCTTTTTGTATTGTTCGTTCTATTTTCCCTCTAGATCACCTTGCACAAACGATTCATACCTTTCCCAGAGCTGCCCCAAATCCATACTACATATACAGGCAAGCAATTAAGTGCATGGACACGTTCAGATTTTGGGTCCTTTTTTTTGAAGAGAGGAAAGTACCGATATTAAAGCTTTAATTACCCATTAGGTCCTTTAATACTAACAGTCGGATACTTTTAAGCTTGCTTACCAAGCTGGGCCTGGTTTCCATCAGCCATCTGAACTAGGGCATTCTCTTTCTTATTAAACAAAATCTTCACCCTTTGCACATCACCATAGACCCCTTCAAAAAGTGAGGAAACAAGAACAGTCTTAGGTAGGGGAAAAAATGAAGTCTCATTCAACTTAATATTAGCTAATCAATCCAACAGCAAAAACATTCATTCACAACCAGAACTGATCTCATTCCAACCATGGTTACTTATTCTGCTCTAATTAAGGAAAATTCTTATGTAGCAGAATAATAATGGAACAATACATTAAAGAAAAGATACTGGGTTTCAGCAAAAAGCAAAAATCTTACTGCCAGAAGACTGGACAATTTAGCATGCTATCACAATTTAAAACTCTTATAAAAGACATGCAAAGCAATAAACCATGCATAACTGAACATAAAATAAAGGCAAACTAAATTAAATAGCAAACTAAGTAAACAATGTAAAAATGAAATTATGCATTCAAAAAATGGCAAACTGCAAACTGTACATTTTGAAGTATCAAAAAAGTAATCTCAAATAAATGAAAAACAAGGTAATAAAAAGTGTGAATAATAACATACCGAAAAGAATAAAGAGGCATTGGGGTGTAACTCTCTTTAGAGAACAGCAGAGCAAGGCAGCGGAGGGACAGGGAAGAGGTAAGGAATCGAAGGGGAGAGCGAGGTTGCACAAATCGTCCACAACGAGGAAGGGCAGAGTCCCCGCAGGAAATGGCGAAATTGGTTGATGGATGATGAAGTTTTCAAGATGGTTAATATTGAAGGGCAGGTTGGTTTCCGAAGAGCAGGGTTTTTTTTTTTTTGGAAGGGGAATGTTTTTATTTTTTGTTTCAAGCAACAACAGGAAGCAGAAGTACCGTGCAGTCAGTTGGCAAAGAAATTCCGGATCAGGGGAAGAAAAAAAATTCAGGGATGGGGAGAAAAGAAAAAAGTAGCAAAAAACATAGGTCAGTAAATACATAAGGAAATATGTAGTGTTCCATCAGTCAGATTTATAGAATTCTACATACAATAACTTGTTTACAGAAACAGTTAATAGGTTTTACCTAGTGGAACACAATGATAAAGAAAAGGCATTTTTACTTAAGATATACAAAGAAGTAAGAGACAGTATCGCAACAGAGTGACTTCCACAGGCTTTAATATCAAATTAAATTGCAAAGGCATTCCCCTAAAATTTGACTAAAAATATTCTTTCTGGTTACAAGAATTTCTAAGAAATTACTTAATCGATCGAGTCAAAAACACAGCCGTATTTGCTGCTTTAGGACCAGTGACAACGGGAAGCAATCCATATTGCATTAGCTGTAACAAAGCAAGGGAAGTCCAATTTAGATACCAATCACTGCCTTTAAAGCAAAAGATTATCCAGATGAGCATCTGTACTACTACAAAAAGCCTCAAATCTGCTAGACATGCTCGCTATAAAGGAACCGAGCACCTCCTTTACAACAGAAGTCTATTCCCTTCCTTCTCCGTGGCTTGACCTCGCCATGCACAAGCCCAAAAATGCTGTTACGCAGCCAGAAAGGCAGGAAAAGCATCTCGGCTCCCAGTGACAACACTGACTTTGCACGCAGACAAGAGTCTGCATTCAAAGTAAAAGTCAATGCAAGCTGAGACACAGACTTCTTCCACTCATCATGGAAACAAAAAGTGGAATAAGTTCAGTTTCCATGATTCTGCTTCAGAAAAAACCTTGCCCATTACCGCAGAGTAGTCACTCCAGAGAAATACTGTCTCTTAACTAACTAGTTGTGGCACAGGTAAGTTTCTACAACACTGATTATACAGGCAATGGAAAAGTTTCAGGTCTGTTAGTTCACAGCTTCAGTACAAGTATCAAAGTCTCTCTAGCCCAAAGATAAGCTGGATGGATAGTGAAGAGCTCATCAAAAAACACAAGGCATGAAATAACTGCTGGCTCCTACTTAACAAGAACTGCACACACCGCTCAGAGCTGTGAACATGTGCCAATTAAAGAGAGCACAGTCCTTTGTCCTGTCACTGCCATCCAGACAATGCAAAATCACCCCAAGAAACACACACTTGACAGTATCACACTGGTCAAGAATAACGATGCCAGCTTTTAATGTTTAAGACTTTTGTTTGAACAGCAAGTCACTGGGACCAAGCAGAGGTGAGCTCCTGGAATGGCAGAGGAGTTCCCAGGTAGAAAGCGCAACTCATCCAAACCAAAGCTGTGTCACAGTCCCTGCCATTATTTCATGCCCTGGAGAAAATAGTAATGACAGATAAAAAGAGTAGTCCGAAATACTGATTCAATTGGTTCGTCTCATCAAGAGTTAAATATTTTGATCATTCCATCACATCCAGGCTTCCCCTTTGATGCAAAAGAGGTTTGTGGTTACTCTGACATCACTGGTAAGTATTATAGCTTTGCAAAGTAGTATTAACTCGTGTGCACAGTCCCACCAGTTAAAGTGTTTCTCGGCAGAGACTCATCATATTCTACTGCACACACTAGAAGATTCTACACTTTCAATCCAACAAAGAGCCAAAAGCTGACTATTTTTATCCAAGATACCCGTATCAAATTCTCTCACAATGCTGTCTTTCATTACAGATTTTTGTTCAATATTACTTGCATTATTTTTAAAGAAACCCAAATAGCTCAACTCACTAAAGTTAAGTGGAATTGAAAATGTAAACTGTGAGCTGTTAAGGGGTTTAGCTAAGGAAAAACTTCCAGGAATCTTGGAAAGGGAAAATGTGCAAGCACATGGCAGAGGAAATACTGCACAGGTACACAGTCAAGCTGGCAGGGGTCCAGACACTACACAGAAAGAGCAAAGGTCAGAATGAACTCTCTCTGTAGTTCTGAATTAATGTATTAAAACTAGAACATGCTAAGGAAAAGAAAGAATGGACATGGCTATTCTGTGACCCAAATGACACTATTCCATGGGAATGGCAGGGAGACTCCAAACAAGAGGGAGCAAGGGACAGGCATTGTAGTCTTTATGGGACAAGAGCAGGCAGGCAGCATCCTTGGCTTTGAACCAAAGAAGAGCAAGATTTTCATTTGAGATGGACTTTCTCATTTCCCTTCAGCAACTAGAGTACTGATCTGCTTTGAGTTTTAGAGCTGGCAGAGCATGTCATCTGCTTTTCTAGTTTTGCCGTTTCCTTTAGGATACAGTAGAATTTCACTTTCAATGAGTTTCAGCACAATCTGTGTTCAGAAAGTGAAAGCAGAGGTAACAGGAAGGAGAAAAAAGTAAAGTTAGGACTCCACTAACCTCAGGATTCAGATTGCTAACCAGCAGAACAGAGTTCCCTGCCCCAGCGAGGCCGGGAATGGCAATCCGTCCTGCTGCAGCCGCTGCAGCTGCTGCTGATGGGATAGCCAAAGGAGCTAGTGCTCCATGAACATTTGGAACTGACAGGCCTGGAAATTAAAGAATATTAACCAGTGAAGAAGTTAACAGCACGTACTCTAGTGTATTTGCTGCACCAGAAGGGAGAACAGCACGCCTTTTGTAACATGCAGGTAACCATTCAAAACACAGTGACCTTCTTAAGAGCAACAGGAGCCTCCAATTCTGGTGCTGCAGGAAATGCTTTAATTTCTAATAGTATTTGCTCTTGCAGTGCCTGGTGCTTAATAGGTGCCTCTCAGCACTATCTTGTGGACTACAATATTTTGCATGTTTCACAAGAAGCAGAATCAGCACAAAGCCTCAGCTCTGTTGGTGCAGGAAAGGTTTCACAAACAGTGCATTTGTAAGGGTCTTTCCAACCAGTGCATGCCAAAAATGCTTTGTTCTTTAACCATGCATGTAACGATCAGATATTGTGTGCTACCATCAGCTAATCTCTTCTTGAATGGAAAAACATTTAAGTTTTATTTATAGGCATTTCTAGGTTGCTCACAGTAACATCTGGCACTTCAGTGTATTAGCCCTCCAAAGGGAAGAGCTTTGGGGTTCAGGAAACAATTGCTAGCATTTGATTAAATTAAATGACTTCTCAAAGTGGCACTGTCCATTTCCCCAACAGGGCAGGACACTAACAAAACATTAATGGTTGAACGGTTTGATCTGTGCTTGTTTGTCATTAGCAAGGAAATTCCATCAAGTTAACAAGAAAGTCAACACAGCTTGGTATGCTATGAAAAACAAAGCAAAAATTGTTTAGTCTAACACTCCAACGAGCATATTTAGCACCTAAAACCTAACCCTTTAATCTCAGACGGGTGGCTACTTCTGCAAGCATCAATATTTGTTACCTGCCATACGAGTGTAAACTTCACAGTGCAACTCTAACAGTGTATGTAATTAGGTTCATATTTAATACTAGCTTTACTCAAAATATTTAGGAAAAAATGGACAGATTCCTTGCTTTTGACATTTACAGCTGTCAAAGTCAGTTCCCAACCTCTGCAACCACATGAGGAAATACAAAATACAAAAAGTTTCATCTCCTCCCCCATTATTTTAAATACTGCCTTTACTGCCTCTCCCACTACTCCAAGTTTCCTTTTGTCGCTGGGATATATTGCCTAGCCAGAGGCGCTACAGCTGTACACTCACATTCCTAGTTGAGATTATGTACCGAAACAGCCTTCCCTTCTGTGCCTAAATGCCAGAATTTAGAATTTACATGACTAACCCCAATAAAAATAATCACTACTTAGCTTTAAAACATCAAGATGCTTCAGCAACGGAAAACCTATATAAAATGTCAACTTACGAAATACAGTACCTGCAGCCTGGGGAATTGCAAAGGTAGGAGGAAAGCCAGCTCCCGCATATGGAGAAGCGGAAATTATTCCTGGGGCACCTGGGAAAGATATACACATTATGCAAAGACACCCAAAAGCAAGAAAACTCTAGACTTAACTGGAATGTCTTGATCTGTCCTTCAACACAAGCAACTGGCTGAAAGCCAAACCCTAAAACACAGAACACTAATTCAAAAATACCTCTAATGCAACACTGAACTTCAAGAAATTACACAAACTTTCTCCTCCAACTCTGCTGTTCTGAAACAGCTATTACAATAGAGCTGTTGACCAGAACACAAGCTAGTAGCTCCTGTGACTGTTTAACCACAACATAGTTTTCAAAGTATAGGTTACAACACCCCAAATTATCCCCGAGTCCATGCTGTGGGCAAAACAGCAGATGGCACTAGAAGCACAGACAGCTGGAAAACCTTCAACAGTCCTCACCCAAATGGAGAAGAGCTTTCAAAGCTCAGCATGCACCCACATCCATATGTTCCTACTAGTATTTTGCACTAGATCAATTCAGTGGTTCCCAGATTTTCCTCATTAGTCACACTGTATTCCAAAATCTTGTATGACCAAATACACTAGGATTACAACCCCTCCCCTTCCCCAACTGACACACGTATCAGTTGCATTTGTACTGCTCCCACTTCAAGAATTCTCACCAAAAGCAGCTGCCATGGTCTGATCAAGCGAGGGCTGGTTATCCCCAGAAGGTAGGTCTGGTCGTGTATAATCTCTGCTCTTATCGTTATTGTATTTTACATTGAGACTTGTGAGCTTTGAGAAATCTATGCGCAGCGTACAACAGGCATTGTAGATATTCTGTCCATCTAAAGACTGCAAGGAAACAAACCACTCTTCATCCGAGATGCATTTATACCAAGATCACAGCAACATATCTCTGAAGAGAGAAGGGGTTACATCGCCCCAGGTACCAGCGCGTATCTTCAGACAGAGCCAGCATCTTGTTTCATGTGGAGAAAGCACTGCTCTGCTTTATCCCATTCAGTGTTCACCCCAGTTAGCCGTACTGCTCTTGGAGGGGAAACTCCCTCCCGCTCGCACATGTGATCTGCCATTAGGGCAATGCTCACATAAAGCTAAAGCAACCAAACACTCCAAAATGACAGTTTATCATTGATCCTAGGTTAATAAAAGCAAGCCTAAAAGTTAAAATAGTTCAGGTGTTTAGCACTGCAAGCATACTACTCACCAGTTTGGCATGCTGAGCACTCACTGGGTCAGCATATTGTAACAGGGCCTGAAATTGGTTGTTCTTCGTGAATGTAATTATTTTCAAGACTGTACCAAATTTTGAAAAAATCTGGAAGATAATATTTGCATATCTTGTTATCTCATGTCCAGTAAGGTAATTTCATACTGATCTCCATTATTAGAAGCAGAAAAGTTATCCTTTCACCTTGTTAGATTTCCAACTTAAAAATTTAAGATTTTGAACTACACCATGTTTAACTTGCATCAGAGTAGAAAGACATCAGGGTGACTGAACTGCCCCCTTAATAACGTTTTTGTTTGTTATTAATTCTTACACAGGAAGATTTGCATACACTTTCACAAACTGGAACTTTTCCAAGAATTTCAGGGATTCTTAACCACAGTGAAGCTTCCATTTTAAACATGAAGATTAAGTTAAGCAACACAGCAGACAGCAGGAACTTTCCAAAGAGGCTACTGCCTAAGTAACTCCTGGACACTGCGTTTGCTTCCCCCTACCCTCAGGCAAAGAGGTGTAGCAGCTACTTCTGCTAAACCCTGAACAGAGCCTGAAGAGATGTCTTGAAAACAAATATTTATCCCTTGCACTGTACCAGACTAATCCAATTAAAATGGACCAGCAATCAAATCTCTGGAAATGAAAGTCTGGCCAGATGGGGACCAAAAATAGAAGAATCTTATGTAGGTGTCAGGGTCTCCAGAGAGTAGAAATTTTACAGCTACATTTGGGACTTGAATTATACAGATAAAAACTACATGCTGTTAGAACACAGACACTGCAAATACAACAATTCACTATTTGTTGCTACCCCTTCCTCCAGGACAATCTTCAAGAAGTTGTGGCGACATGTTTTACCTGATGCAGAACATCTAGAGTGACAGGATAGAAGAGATTCTCAACAATGATCCTCAGGACGGGGCTCTGGCCAGCCATCGCCATTCCTGCATCTACTGCTGCAGCAGAGGCTGACAGCGCTAGGTTTCCAGACTGGACAGAATTCACTGCTTGCAGAGCTGCTTGGGCACGCTGCAGGACCAAACATTCTGTTAGACCGACAGTTCTGCTTGCAAAAATACACATTCAGCTTTTTTTGAGCTTCCTATCTGTGAACTACTAGCAGAACTCAACAGTTAGCAGAACATCAGAAAGCAATTTACTGTTCCTAAGGCTGGGAATGCAAGGACTTTAGCACATTTTTAACATGGACAATACAGATCACCCCAATCAATAAGAGCAATGCAGAAATACAAACTAAATAAAATATGAAGTACTTATGCTACTGCTAGAACCTTGCTCACCATTTACTGATGCAGCAAAATTATTCCATTGTTTAGAAAAAAGGAAAAACTGGGTTCTTCTGGGGTAAAACCATCTCCAGGACACTACAGAAGCTGACAAGACTGAAAAATTAATGCACATCTGCTACAGGGATCCAGAAATGAAAACTGACTTGCAGTTCTCCTGTGGAGCCCCCCTCACACATACACAGTGATGTGCTCTCTGCTGTGCATCAGATTCTGGCTTTGTTAGATGCACTGGATAGCGGCATTTCATCTGCACAGCATTAGATGCTCTGATCCTGATGAAAGTCAGCCTGAAAAGTGAGAGGAGGCAAACTGGATGTACCCAGCAGCCATCCCCTGATAAGGAGGCACAAGTAACTTGAACTTCTTTCCAGTGTTCCTGTCCTGAAAGGCTGCCAAGAGCAGCTGAGCTGAAATAGGGAACTTTTTACCCTATGGGGAGCAAATCTTGCACAGAAACTCTATAGACAGCGCAAAGCCTTAAGAACTGCTGTGTCCAAGTGCTGCCTGCCTCAAGGCTAGCACTTTCAGCAACGTTGTACTCTACTGCAGATGCAAGTTTTGCCCCATCAGAGCTTCGCTTTATATAATCTTTCAAATATTAGAAAAACCATCCAAAAGCAGTGGACATTAATGAAGTCTTTAGACAGGTATTGAGTTACTGCATTCTCATATTCACTATGCATTTTCTTCCCCTGACATTAAGGAAGTTTCAGTGGCTCATTTAACCGTCTGCCAAGACTTTGGGTAAAAGCCATTATAGGAGTCCTTACTCCATAAGCTAGAAGCTGGCATGCTCCATTTAGCACTTTGGTAGTTAAACCAAATCTCAAAACCCTCCCAGGCCTACACCAGCAGCACAAATCAAAATGGTAGCATAGAACGGTCTGTCCCTCCCACCAGTATGGCAAGGTAAAGAACAAAAACTAACTGCTTGGTTCGGAGAGTTGTCTGTCTTAAGCTCCTTGTGGTTGGAGAACTGAATATAGATGGGCTGGCTCCGAAGGACTGGAGTGACTGTGGTGTAGTAGTTTACCATGGTGTTGGCTGCCTCCTCCGTATTCATTTCTATGAAAGCCTGCGCAAAAGTCAAATCCAACACTGACGTACTATCAAAGCGGCTCACGCTAGGAGACAGCATTAACACTCGACAACAGCATTATGCAACTGAACCTTAGGAGGAACTTCCAGTTGAATTGTAACCGTATTTGATTTTCACAACTGCATTCACATGCAAGTTTTTTGTACACAGAATTGTTTAAGAACCGACTGTACGTAGAACAAATGAGGCTCTTCACTGTCCAGACTGACTTAATGTACGTAATTCAGTCTCATCCCAAGATCTCCATGCTACACATATTTAGGAAAGTGGCAGTGACAGAAGCGTCTGCAAGAACACAAGAATACAGCAATAATCCAGACTCTTTAACACTTGTCATATTAAGCAGCTTCCCGTACTTCTCTAGAGAGCAGTAAGCCCACTCACTGTTCCGTACTTCTATGGTCTTCTCTACTTCAAAAACAGAAACGTAAGGGATTGTAGCAAGTCATTAGATTACATACTTACACATAATCACACCACGCAATATATCAGAGGCACATTTTCATAATTAAGACTGAAGACAGTATTTTAAGCGATGATTAAAGTTGGCTTGCTTTTTTACTCCTTAATTTGTAAGACAATTTTAGTTACCAAATTAGTGCACACCTTCTGCATTACCCAAGAGTGTTTTTGCTTTACCCAGCTAATTTCTTGTATCTGTAAAGGTGGCCTTAATATGCAAAGTTACACTGGTGGTTACTCAACTGTCAAGCCGGCCTGAGTGAAAAAGGCCAACTCATGTCACTGCTGTCCAAATAATTTACTTGGTCTGTAATTTAAAAACCAGGCATAATGCTAATTATAAGTGACAACCTATAATTATGGACTTAGCTCCTTGTACAGTCTGAAAATAGTATTTTCTACAGCTCATGGGATAATCATGGAAAAGTAAAAAAAGAGTATGCAGAAGTTATTGACTCCTACTACATGACAGTTGTTTAAGCAACTCTGATCTGGTTTACCGATTACTAACTCATCAAGTCTTTGACATAATCCCTGCTTTCAATTATACAGACAATACCTGATTTTTTCCTTTCAACATTAGAAGATTGGTGACCTTGCCAAAAGGTAAGCCCAAAGAAATGACCTCTGCTTCCGTGACATCACTGGGGAGTTTACGGACATGGATTACTCGGGACGGGACCCCAGCACTTCTACTATCACCTTTGAATTTTTTGCTGTCGTTTCCATTAGCTGTAAAAAGCAAGAGTTACTGCTTATTAGAGTGGGTTTGAAAGAAAATGCACACACACCACTTTTGACATACAGTTTGCGCTCCCCATCCAGTTAGCACTCTATTACAGTGAAATTCCATAGTCTAACTAGCATCTGAAGACACATGGTTTTACTCTTTTCCATCCCCCAAGTTACACGATGTGAGTGACGTAGCTGAATGCCACTGCAATGGGATCAACTCTCCGGTGGCCATTTTACAGCTTGTTTACAGTACACACCCACCCACCCACATTTCTACTCTGTGTAGGTCTGAGCCACTAATTCTAGATTGCTGCTTTGTTCCTTTTCACTTTGACCGGTATTCTCGGCAATGAAGCGGTTTGAAGGGGACATCTTACAGCAGATTAGAACACGTATGAACCGAAGTGTTCACGTTTGTTAACATAAAATATTAAATCCCATCATTTTCACTCAGCTCGATTATACACATGGCAAAGACTGTCGGCAGCACAGAACCAAAGGCACAAGCTGATAGTCTGGCAGGGAGGCCACAGGCAGAGCGGGAGGGACTCAAAGCACCCAAGGATACTGTCTTGGGTGGGATCACCAACCTCTAGATGGTGTAAAACTTCCAAATAGCGGCCATGTAATACATACAGCCAAAACAACCCTACACGACATTCAACTGTTAAAGTATAACAGTTTGCAGCAAACCTGCACCTTCTAGTTCTGTAAAATCATTTTAGCAACTTTTCTGCAACAATTTTATTCAGTCTGCTAACCTCTTAAGGGCATAGGGCAATTCAGCACTGTCCTACAGAAGGCTATAATAATAACTAAAAATGAAGATATTTTAAAATTAGTGGGAAAAACCAGACCTCCTCACAGTATCTGCAAATACTTAACAATTACTATTCTTTTTTTATAGGCAATATTACCTGCAGAAGAGGAGTTGCTGCTCATGATAAAGGGTCCGTTAGTAACACAAGTAGAGAAAAGCTCGTCAGATCCCCGCTGGAAAAGAAAAGATGAAAGGTAAACTGACAGCATTTTTACTAAATTCTATTCAGGTACTCCTAAAGCAGAACAATTGAGATTAAGGTGTAGAGAAGCTGAACAGAAGTGTAAGTGAAAATATACTAACAGCAGACAGCGAACCTCACCTCCATCATAAATTAAATATCAGTAAGATCCAATTTAGTAACTGAGTAGCACTATCCAATATCTCTTTTCAGCTACGCATTAGGAATCTTAGGAGCTGAAGCATTGCTGAATTGTCTGAAGCCACTAAATGTAGTGCTGTGCGTTGATATTCGCATTCTCCTATTGCATCTAACAAAACAGATTTCTGACTACTCATATCAGGCAAGATTTTCATTCTTTTAGGTTAAGCTAGAGCAACGCTGTAGTTGATCAGAAACAGCAACACAGGCCTCCTGGCATTCATCAAGGGCAGAGGTTATTTTACTGTGGGTGACTAGGAGTAAAGGCAGTCTTAAGCAAAAGACAAGTTATCAGGATATGGCCAAAACTGTTAGCATACAACTCGGCAATTATGAACCAGAGATGTCTATTTTCCAGTTGCAACTTGGAGAAAGTGAGACCTGGAAGAAATGGATGTCCTCCCCTCCCTACCCCAAAAAAGGGCAGATCAGGAAAGAAAAGCTACTTTTCAAATTTCACAGCAGAAATAGGTCCACATATAATAATTTGGATTCTAGTACAAAATAGTCTGATCACTGCTTTGTTGTTTTCTAGCCACAACCCCAGAACAGCAGCAGCAACTTCTAGAACGACAGTACCATAAAGTCTCAGTAAGTGCATCTAAGTGGAAAGACAGACAAGCATCCTGAAGCAGAGAAACCGAAGCACCACCAGTACAAAATCTGTCACCCCATCCCCTATCGCCTTTTGCACTAGGAGTCGTTCTACCTTAAAGTCAACATGGCTATTTGCAAAACAAAGCTGCAAGTAGTACAGCGTATCCCAACTTCTCGGTTCTTTGATTTTTCTTACTGCAGCACTGTGCATTTCAACTCTACGGAGAAGAAAGCATTTGACAAAAAAAATTCTAAAGTGAGCTCTTCCTACTACAATTAGGCTACCTAAACAAACTGGTACTGCAGAATTACAAAATGTATTTATTCTAGGCTTTTTAGTCGCTGTAGGTATAATTCCAACTATTCACACACAGTTGTTGAATTGCAGGAGCACGGCACTTCTCCATTCCCTGCAAATAAAGCTAAACAGATCTATTTAAACTTTTTATTATATTACATACTATTATATAATATTAAATAGTTCATCTTTACATTTTAAATCAGATTACTGTATGCAGTGTATGCATTTCAATTCATTACAGCATACCCTGTAAAGTCACCCAAATTGCCTCAACTGACCAAGACTAGTCTAACCCAAGTAGGAGGTATGAAAAACACTACTAAGACAACAGCAAACAAGACTACTACTGCTAAGAATCACTTCTTAGCACAATCTATACTTATATACATAACACAGCTTAAAATCAGCATGGCTTAACTTCAAACAAGTTACATAAAAGACTTCAAATCCCATCATAAACTGTGAGCAAACACAGTAATATAAATCTAACACAAAAGCATCTTCTCATTATTTTCTACGTTACTCTTACACAGAAATGCCACACTAAAAGGCTTTCATCAACAGACAAAAGAGCAGCGCTCATCCCTGCCTTGGCCGGCTCCCACCCATCTCGATGGCAACGTACCCTGCTTCACACCATCTTCCACCATGCCCGTATCTGGGGGCACCTGCAGTAACTCTAGCTGCGCAACAACAAGAGCCCTCTGCTCAACTTCCCCAGCAAACAAGGCTGGAAAAGTAGGTCACACCAGAAGCCCCAGAACACCGAATTACAGACACAGGTTTTGGTTTTGTCTTTCCCCCTCAAATCTTGAATTTCTTGTCTGACTACTCACTGCTGAGCTCTTCAAAGACAGGCTCAAGGACTTTGATGTCCTGAATAGGAGAAATCAGGCCAGGTTCCAAAACCGTGATTCGTGCGCTGCTGCTGGTCACCTGCAAGCACTGACCAGGTTCCAGCGGCTGTGGGCACCCAGCAAGGTCTCCTCCTAGTAGGGTGTAGTAATTGGGAACAGGCCTTTTAACAGCTGTTCTAATTAGCGCTTGGATTCCTGAGTACAGCAAGAGGCAAGCTAGTCTGGGAGGCTATCAGACTGCGATCCCATCCTGTTGGTGACTCAAAATGATGCATAATTCCAAGGCTGAACCCCCCCCCAGTTAACTGTAAAAACACTCTTGTGCCTGAACGGCTGCAAACACTACAGGTACGGCTTTGCTTTCTGCAGCAGCTGTTTACAAGAACCACCCACCAGCGAACGAGAGCCCTACCGATGCAGCAAGTGTTTACGGGGCTCATGAAACCCCTCGCATCAGGCCCTAATGGGCCTTGCACTTGTAAAAATATGTTCTTCAGTAACAACTTTTAAGTTTCTGAGCATACAGAACTCCAGCGCTCCCAGTATGAATCAATGCCTCTGTGCAAGCATACTCGGGCAGCCCTCGCAATCCATCATGGAAACACCAGAAGAACAAGCCACATATTTGGCTCTCATGGAGGCAACACTAGGAAACTATAAACTGGAAAAACAAACATTTATACTATTATGGAAAGAATTTAAATTCCCTGAATTTAACTTTCCTAATGGCTTGTTTAAAATAAACATTTTCTCACATATTTGAAAATTTACTTGCAGAGCACTTTGACAAGGAATGCTCGTTGCTGCTGGTTTCCACATGGCAATGTTTCTTTAATGAAAGCGCAATTTCAAATCCACTCCCCTCTTATCTTGGAGAGGGTCTACACTGCCCGCTGTGACCAGAGCCAGGAGGCAGAGGGGGATGATTGTTCGACATCAAAAGAAGCAGCAGTCAATTTGTAAGCTTCCCAGCTGGAAGTGCATGCAAACGAAGAGGGAAGGCTGCAGCAGATTATTCCAAGGTCTTTTCTCTACACAAGAAAGTTTACAGACAGTACCTACACAGTACTGTACAGTTATACCAAAGTTATTCCTCACAGGCTCCCTGTAAAAGAATGACTTTTGAGGCGCAAACCGAAGAGGAGCACACCCAACGCACCAGGGAGCGACCCTGGCTGCACCATGCTGCTGTCCTCGTGCGGTGCAGACCACGGCTGGCAAGCCCCCCGCGACAGGAGGAGCTGCATCAGCTACAGCTTCTCAGCAGCACTTCTGCCTCCGTTACCATCAGAGCTGAGCTCGGAGAGCCACAAGTCTCTATCAACAGTTGATTTTTGGAAAGCCCTAACCTGAGGCAAATTGGAAACAAGTGCTCTATTAATCTGCACTCGGGATTGGGAGCTTCAGCAGGAGCCCGCATCAATGACCTGGCTTTACACTTGCTGCAACTGCCATCATCTCCTTCCAGACTGTCTTTTCTTTCTGTACATGTTAAAAGCTATGAATAAACTTTAAAAACCATGTTATAAATTCAAATGCTCCACACCAAGTATCCTACTTCAGTAGAGCCAGAAGAACCAAAAAGTGAGCCTGGCTGTTTTAAAAGGTTTCGAAGAGTTTCTCACCAACAACGTATCCATTGGGTATTTTGAATTATACTGGAAAAGCCAGTACAAAAGCTATTGGTTCTGAGCCATTGTTTCGTTTAAGGTTAAAGCTGCGCAAACCCAGGGGAGGGGAGGAGGTGAGCAAACGGCTGCATCAACCCACAACACTACTTTTCTACCTTTTTTTACTCTCCGACTACCAGGGGGAGGCCCTGCTGTGCAGTGCTTCATGCGAGACAGTTGTTCAGATTCTGAAGTTCACACCCCTGCTCACAAGAGGCATTAATTTACATTGACATTTCTGTTTAGCTAATTCTTTTGCAGCTGATATTTTTATAACGAGATTAACAGAAGCAACAGCATGCTCTACATGAAATTCTTCATCTGAACTAACAACTCTCTTGCTTATAGCAAACAAATACCACTTTTCAAGTTACACTGCAGACCTTACCTAGACCAGGGCAAGGCTGTTCCTACCACCAAATTCACCAGTCAGCATGCATACTACCACCAGGTAACACACTGCCTGGGAGCGTTTCTATGACAGCAGCCTCCTTTTGTCTGCGACATTCGCAGCTACAAAAGGTCTACTGCTCAAGTTGCATTAATTTAATAACACACCCATGCTCCGTGTAGTCTTGCTATCAATACTTCTTTAGTTCTCTTTTCTGAATTAGAGAAAGGAAGTCTGCTGCAAGGTACAGTTCTAATAGTTCATATTTTTTCCAAGTTATCTTTTTGACCACCCAAAAACTCTAAGCCTTTTTATGGCTTTAAAGTTTTAACAAATAAGTTATAGGAATATTGAATTAGTCTAGGCTTTCACAGCTTAAAAAGCAGCTTCTAATTCATATGAAAACTCTTAATTGTCTTGTTTTCACTAGAATTTTACCTGAACTTTACCATAGTTTGGAACTGTCGTGGTTTAGCACCAGACAGCAACCAAGCCAGAGATTGTCTCAGCTTCTACCAGCACACCTAGAAGTCCTGCAGAAATCCTCAGCGGCCCTATACAATCCTTTATCCACTTAAGATCCAGTCACTTATTTTAAATGGATTACAATAAATCAACTGCATTCTGCCTGTGCAAAAGGCTAGAAACAAATACAAACTGAACAACCATAAAAATATTAATGTCAAGGCAAGCAGGTGATATTAATCAGCTTCCAGAAAGCAACAAGTTACAGGCAGAAAGCAAAACTAAAGCCATGGCAAAGAGACAGGGCATATGGGAAGGAAGAGGCCAATGACTAGAAAGGCCAGCAAGGTACAGGCTCACCAAGCCTAAAATCTGTGAAAAACTTTCTCTGGCTCAGTGGAAATCCTACATAGCAGCAGCATTCTCTGCATTTGGATAGGGAGCACCTTACAATGCTCTAATCATTTTTAAACAGACTAAGGATAGCAGCATCCCTCCTTCTTGCAAAGGAAAATAGATAGTTAGGAGGCATACAGGCCATCAGCCAACATGCACTTATAAAAAGCAAAGCAGGTTACACAGCTGCATCTGGAAAACCCCCCTCTGCAAGTAAACCAAGAAAACTATGTTAGAAGTCCTTGGTCTGCTCTTCTTAAGTTCAGATAAAAACCTCTCTGTCAGAAGTCTTGTAATTCTGCCTGGCCAGAGCACACAAGCATCCTCCTTCTGCTTCACTTTCCTTATGTTTGTAAAGATTTTGTAGCCAGTAAAAGACACCATAATATTTTACATGCACAATGACACGCAGATCATTGAGAAGCTTACAAACCCTTTGCTCTGATGAAAGAAGCAAAAAAATTTCTTGGAGCACAGAAACAACTGAGCGTCTCTGAAGTATGCTTCAAGGGCTCTGCATGAGTTCAACCCCAGAGGAATGGAAGAATGTACTTTGATACTTCAGTTCACTGCTCAAATCACTTTGTGAAGAAACTAGTAAGAGAAATCCAGTCTGATGACATCATCATTCACACTCATGTTACATTCCAACATTTTTTGCCGAGATTCAAGAGCTAGGAACAGAACTAAATTTAAACTACTAGGAAGAAGGATGCCAGTTTTCCTTGTCTGCCACAGAAGACTCCCTTCCATCCAGCAAGGCTCCTTATGTTCCCCCAACATGCCCCTCTCTTCCCCCCCTCCTGCCCCCACACTCTAAATTTAGTCACTTAAAGGTAGAGCAGTGTGAACAGCATTCCAGCGTGGGTCATAAACAGAAAGCGTGAGTCAACTTCTTTGTGAAAACGTCTGAAGAACACACGATACGATGGCATCCTCCATCAGTCCTAGTAAAGCTGGAAAGTTAAGATCAACACAAAATCACTTCAAGATCCTGAAGCCTCCTGCCCCCAAGCAGGCTGCCTCTGAGCAGGCTGCTAAGCGCAGCGTGAAGCTCAGCGTGTCACTCACCCCGGGCTGTGCCCCCTTTAAGGCACACCATTTACAATCCCATCAGAACCAACAACAAGGGGGGGGAAATTATTTTAGTTCACCAAATTGCTCATTGCACCCCTATATCATCTATCAAATCCAACCCAGTCATCAGCTTATTACACCGATAGAATGGATCTGTGGTGGCAGCATTAGCCTATCTGGCAGGCTTAGAGTACACACTTGTTTTTAAACCATGCTCTGTTCAGCTGGGCCCAGCAAGCACCTGCCACCTACCACTGAAAGCTTTCTAAATTGTTACAGCCTCGCTCTTGTCTGGACAAGATTTAGTCTAATACCGTCACAAAAGAGCCAGCATGGAAAACTTCCCACTAAGATTCAGGACACCATACTGGGTGTACACACACTTTCAGCGTCCTTGAAACTAGGTTAGTTGGTCAGAGCACTGCGAAGAATTTGGTGCCCTGGAAAATTCTTTTCCTACCATACATACTGCCACAATAGCTGGTTCTATTTCTACAACACAGATAGATCTCCGAGTTCCTAAAAGGCACTAGAAACTTAAGCGCTACATTAAAGCGATTGCTCACACAACCCGACGTGAGATTTTGCAATAAGACGCCCGATGAGCTCAGGCACACGCTGGCTTTAGAGCGAAGCCGGATCCTCAACCCTCTCGGCTCATCAGCCCCTCCCTGACTTTCTGCCTCAGCCCTCGCTACTATGGAGACACCCTGAGAAACAAACCTGCCCTTTGAGCAAATAAAAGGTGTGGCCACTTTAAATAGCCCCGAATTCCTCAACTCCTAGCACTGCAGCAATGCAGTCATTCTGGCTTTGTAGGGCAGCACACACCCAAGCTTTATGCTATTCTGTTCCCAAGTTGAAACTTAACTAGTAGTCAACCTTGAGCTTTTTAGTCATTGCAGTGGAGACAGAGAGGTCCTTGGTAAAGCTTAATACAGATACTATCAGAAGGAAATACTGCTAGATGAGTCACTTTGGGAAAATGGAACCTATGAAAGAATATTTTGTGCCCAAATCTGTAAAATGGCAAATGGAACGCAGACAGTTAGAAGGAACTCCACAACTCCACACTAATTCAATCACATCTGAATTGTGGTTGTGTAACAACTACAACCTGCTTTGGCAAACACCGAGCAATCATTACACTGGGATTACCAAAACACACTTGCTGAACTAAGCACTGCGTTCAACAAGTTTTCATATGAAGCTTGAAAGGCAGCTACACCGGGGTCACGTAGAACTTGAAATCAAAGAGCGCTTACTCTTGCTGCTAGTGCGAGGTGACGGCATGGCACCAGCACACCTACGGCTTCTGGTTTGACCACTCAAAACGGACGTCAGTGACAGAGACCAGAGTCTGTGCCTACACTTGTGGCATTAAACAGATAAAGTTGAATAAATTAATGTGTTAAATATTTTGCTATTATTTTTTTTTTAAATCACCACAGATTGGGGGCAGAGTAGGCCTGAGGTTAAAAGAATATTTTCTACAACCATTTTATTAACTCATTTTCTAGGGAGTCTCACACAATTTCATTTTCATCTGCAACAGGCATCACAGCTTGTTTCCTTTCCAAGTACAAGTAATTTGAGCTAGCTTCCACATTAAAAAATGGTTTAGATGTGATGGAGAAACTGCTTTAAACAGATCTAATTGCTGATAAGCCTGCCGTAGCAATCTTGCTTAGCATCTGTGATTCACCCAAGAGCTTAAATTCCTGTTAAACTTAATACAGATTTAAGCAGTTTTCATTATCCAGCCAGAGGGCTTACCAACTGCCCTGCGAAGGACAGTTACCTATAAATTGAAGACACAGGTGCATAAAGCCTGCGTGCAACACTAACGCAGGTTACATCGAGCTATTTACCAAACCCAGCCAACGCAACGTGTGCCAAAAGACATCCATGTACCTCGCCACTAACATGTGGCTTACATGTGTGATCATGCCTGTTGAGGCCACAAGAGCCAGCTTGTTGCAGCCTCTCACTAAACCCATAGGAGGGGACTGGAATTTCCTCACAACATTCTTGGCCTGCTGCCTGAAGCCATAATTACTGTTCCCATGGCAAAGATCCTGGCTTGATCACAAATCACTTCTATGCAGTCAGCCTGTATCACACTCTAGCAAACCCTGTTTTAAAAATTAACTTTTCAAATGCCACAGAAATCTACCTCTTTTTTTCCTGGAAGCATCATCTTTCAAAAAGATGCCTAACTTAAAACTATTCTGACACTTTTTCAGTCGCTGGAATGCAGCTTTACTTAAAGAATAATGACTTATCATACTTCATACTCTTTCTAGTAAGTCAGCACTGCTCAGAGACCATTACAGCCTAAGGAGCTAGCCATATCTAGGGAAATTAAAGAAAGGGAAAGGAGATACAGAGAGTGATCTTGATCGAATTACTTAGAAGAGGCAACTGCAGGGGTCAGATCCAGTACCTTAAGAGTTCAAATGCAGTGCCTCCATCTTAAGGCATACTTCCTTCTTTTTCAGACAGCAATGAAATTACGGGAAGAAGTAAGTCTTAAATCATGTGTTTCTAATCTGCAGGACATTCCAGAAGGCTGTGCATCAAGAGCCCCACACCAGAACTGTAATGAGCCTCCTAAACAAATTCACACACTTTAGACTGAAGAGCCTGTGGACTAGGCTAAACGTGAAGCCCTGGAACGGCTACTACAATTACCATCCTGATTAAAACCAAGACCGTCGGGCAGTACAGTGCTCAAGCAGTAAGCCATGAGAATATCTGTGGGCTTCTTAAGCTACAGAACCTAAATACAATGAAGACCTCGGAACAATTACTAGAAGCAGATGAAAGTACCCTTAATATGTAAATTAAGGATGTGAGAAAATGCTAAAAAGATGCCAGCACCCTGCCTTCTAAAGCAATAAAGCAGATCAGAATGATACATATTTTCACAAAGTCCTTGATTCCAAAGTTCGACTTGGCAACCAGGAACACTTACAAGCAGGAAGACAACTGAGGGGCCACTAAGTTATCTTCAACAATTTGCTCAGCACTGGTTTAGGTTACAGGCACTTTTCCTACTTGTCTGAGACTTCCCCAACTTTGGGACAGTCCAGTCAATAGCAGAACACTGAAAAGGCCTACCGGTGTCTCAGTAACATACCGCCTGAAGAGCCGACAGCTTTTGGGGACTGTAATCTTCTTAAACTGGATGCTTTACCATCCTACCTTCTTTGTACATACACGGCAAAAATGACTAAGTTTACACCTCAGATTAAGAAGTTTTCCAGCTCAGATTCACGTCTAATTCAGAAGTTCAGCCAGCAAACTCTCTTGTGAGCACAGCTGTCAGAACAGACACGAACAAAGTAGTTCTATCTCCACCTGAATCTCGTTTCTGTGAATGTTTTATAAAGTCAGTAGATCACAAAACTGTTCCACAACATCACTTTAAGTTATCAAGCAATTATAAAGAACATCTGCTTCTGAAGGGAGGGAATCGGTTAATCTTGAAGTGATTTCAGCGATGCCCCAGGGATCAAACAAATGCTGATGGATGAACAGAGCTCTATCATGGTAGTTATCTCAGCAAAAACAACACTGAAATGCTTCTGAGATACTACAGATACCTTCTGCAGTCCCTTCAACCACTTACTGGCAAAGCAAAGGAGGGCAGATTGAAGTGGAAGCACCAAACAAAAGCAACAGGAAAATTTCAGAAAATCTGCAGCCCGTGAGGTTTTACACTTACCACACAGGTAAGTATTTAAGACGCAACTGATAGGTTATTTGGTTACACAGCTTTTTGAAACGGGCGCCTGTAGCCCCCCCTGTGCAAGAGCCCTGCAGTCAGAGGACCGTACGTGGTACAGAAGCAGCAGAGCATGGGGAAGCTGGCTGGACATAGCTGACCTGCACGCAGCCGTGTAGAGGATGCAGGCCTACGCGAAGCCGTCGCTTTGTTCCTAGCTGCATACAGACAGGGATCTAACTTACCTAAGCAAATCCATGGCATGTGTAACACGTTACACCATAACAGTAATGAATATACTTCTATTACACGATCTACACTGACATATTCAATGGCTTAAACATAATCAGATAACATGGCTTTGTCAAAAATAATTTTAAAACTTACCTTTATCAAGACGATTCAACTTTCCTTTTTGCTTCTGCCACTCTAAATTTTGATTCAACTTTCTCAAAACCTGCCTCATTTTTGATACACGCTTTTGTCTCACCACTCCCCACCCCACCGTACAACTGGCATAATCGTGGTTACAGTTCTGTCCTGTGCTAGGAGTGAAAGCACTTGGATGGGATTTCTCCCAGGCCTTGTTTTAGGCATCTGACTGTACTGCACCAGGGACTGAAATCACCCCCCCAGATGGGAGTGATGAGGCACACAATACCACATCCTGAAGCTTTTCAAGATTCACTGAGGACTACAATTACAGTTCAGAAGCTTCCTGGTCAAGTTTAGTTATGTAAAACCACTTCTTAAAGCTGCAGAAACCTAAAGCTGCAAATTACACATTGTTAAAACCGACTACGGTGACTTTTACCTAGATGAACCAGTATCAAACTGCTCTACAGCGGTCAAGGGATGACTTAGTCCACCTTTTATAATGGCTATGAACTATTAGCCACCCTTATTGTCCAGGCTGAAGCCTTTCTTCCTCCTCCTCCGATGGCAAACTCAACTCCTTGCAGCAGATAGCATTCTCAACCAGAAGCAGACACTATCATGGCACTATGATCAATTCAAATTTCAGATTCTCAGACGAGAAAGTTAGAACTCCCTTTCCCCTACAGTCATTAAATAGAGCCCCTTCACATGCCCAACGCACCTCAGAAGCCCGAAAGCACTAACATGCCTACGCTTAACAGCGGCCACATCTAATTTTGTATTTCCAACACAAAACACTGTTTGCTGCCTAGGAGCAAATTCTCTGTAATGCTCCTACTTCACTCTACGTAGGCCTAGCAGAGCACACACTACACACACTCAGCTCTACTTCGTATCAGTCCTATCACACACTGCATCACTTCACCAGCCTGTTCAAGTTGCCACACGCAACTCTTATTTCTTAGTTAATAACGAAGACGCTAACAACACACAATTTGGGCCATTAAAAAAGCTCTCAGATTACTACTCTGAGGGCCAACATTCACACACGCACTATCTAATGAAAAGAACTCGCAGGGCTGAACATACTGTAATCCTGATTCCCGAGCATTAGCTACAATGTTCACGAAGTAAAATGAAAAACCTTTAATACATGAAGGAGCGCCGGTCTATCCTGCACATTCCAGTTTAACATTTCACAGGAATGAGCTTTTATCCTGTGAACACAACAGCCCATTACCACGCACAGCAGATAAGGAGGCTCCTGTCAGCACTCTGCTTCAGGCCTAACTCCACACTTTCAAAACCTGAGACTAGAAGGGTAAAGGTCATATTTACTGTACTCAAGAGAAAAATCAACAGCTAAACACTCAATTTTTTTGTGGCAGAAGGATTTTTGACATATAACTGAACAGGAATTCACACAAACAAAGGAAATAAAGTTCTCAAAAGGAAAAGGACCAATTTCTCCATTGAGAAGCATTGTCTAGCGCACAAATAACAAGCATGGCTTGACATTTTAGTAGGGGAAAGGACTGTTTCTAAATGCAATGAAGTTATTTTCTGACAGTTGATAATCAATGTCCAAATGCCAAGAGCTAAAAGCTGAGCCGTAATAAAAGTTTTAAATGCACATGAAACTAAATTACCTTCTGGTTCAAACCAATTTACATGGTACCAGAAATAACCCTTTAAAGCCGAAGATCTGCAATTGGTGAGGCTAAAACTAGGTCAGATGCTGAGCAGTGTAAAAAGAGAGAAAAAGTGAGAAGTGCCTACCTTTGTACCAACTGTTATATCTTGGACAATGCTGTAGAAAAAAGAAAGAAAAGGATTAAAAAAGTTAGATAGGTTTGCCACAAATATCCAGCATAGTTTACAGTAGTAAGAAAAAAAGCAAGTCAAAGTGCACAGTTGTCTTTGCAAGTGAGCCAAGGACAGTTTATACAAAGAAAAATTATTAGATGGTGATGGTGGAGACCCAAGACCCAGCAGTGCTAGAAAACTGCAGCCCTTCCACTTCCTAGAGCGGAGCTTGCTCTTTTTGCAAGGGCACCACGGGGGACCGAGACCAAAAACCCACAGTTAACACAGCCTAGCGTTCTTCACAGGAAAGCGATGCGATTAGAGCACCACCTCTACCTAAACCAAGAGCCAAGTGTCAAGAGTCAACTCCATCACCGATACTTCTGCAGTTCTCAACAGCCTTATATTCAAAGGAGTAACCACTGTTCGGCTGTAAAGAGGCTATCGCTAGTGAAATTATCGAGCCAACAGGAAGACTACGAACACTAGGGCTCCAGTGGTACCACAGACAGACAGCACACGCCACGCCAGTCTGGGCTGTTCTCTCAGCCAAGCCAAGACTCTGTGCCAGGCTTACAGCAGCCCTCCAGCCACGCTGACACCGCCGGAGCCAGACCGGTGCCAGACTAGCAGAGCGCAAGTAGGAAGAGCAGTGAAGAGCTCCAGGCAGCATCCCGATTGGCGTATGCCTGTACACAAGATCTCTCTATTGATTCTTTTCTACTTAGGAAAACAAATAATATATTTCCTTAACACAGATCTGCAGGAAACAGTTATTAAACCCTACCATATATGCTTAAACCTCATGAAATGAGACTTTCTGATTAACTAGCATGAAAAAAACAGCGTTAGCTGTACTTCAAGCAACTTGTGCTAGCCCTTGTCAGCAGTGAACATTATATATCACAACATACATCTACTTATAGAAACTTCTTTCATTGATGGAATCATTATGACTGGTCTACAGCTGGGCTTTTCGTACCTGGGTCACCTTCCAGAGTATTACAGTACCTACATGTTACTCTCTTCTATGGTAAAGTCTAAGGATTTCAGTTATACCCTTGCACTGAAGATTATATTTTTTTAATGAACTCCACTGTAAAGCAGCAATGTAAAACTGAAAGCAGAAATTATCATTTTAGATTGACATATATGCAGCACTGCCTGTTTCAACTCCTATCTTTCAAATAGCTGACCACAATGTCAGAGTACAGGATCCAAAAGCGGCTGGCTATCAGACCTGCAGCAACTTTAAGGAAACATGGCAGAGAAGCCGGAGGCAGGGCAGTTATTCCTAAAACAGCAATATGAAATCTGAAGTACTCAAGAACAATTCTACAGAGTGATTTAATGCTAGAGAACTTGCATTTACTAGTTCTTCCTTCCCTACCCTCCTGCAACAACTCATAATTTTTCAGGGAATTAAATACTGCTCGATCTTATTGAGTCATTCACATTTCACCAGTCCCACAAATAAGCCGTAACACAAGTATAAGCCAGCTCAGCTCCTCATACTTCCTCTTCAAAACCAACCTGCCATGTCATCATAACCCAGCAATTTACAGCTGGAGTTACAGTCGGATCCAATGGCTGCTGCCAGGAAGCCACGCGATATTTGCTTTTCCTTCTTCCTTCCCCCCCCCCCTTTTTTTTTTTTAAGTGAACTACTTAAAGAACACTCCGTATGAGAACGCCGGGCTTTGCAATCCCCTGGTGTCTGGTCACCAACAAAGACAGATGGGTTTTGCTGCACTTTGAGGGCCAGCAGTAATGAACTAATTAAACCCATCTGCACATATCAGTTTAAAGAATCATAGTCATGCTATTAGAATTACTAACAATCAGTACACATTCCTTCAGTTAAAATATATAAACCCACTGATTTTCACTTTAAAAAATTATTTCCAGCAAAGCATAGTAAGAACAGGGAATCTCCAAGCTTCCAAAACTCTCGGACTTACCCCAGAGCAATTTCTCTCACTTCCTGTTCCTCTTGTGGGCCTCACACACAGGAAATGTTTTACATAAAGTAGCCTTAACAGGGGAGAGTATTTTAAATTTTCCAACAGGAAGAGCTGTTTTATTTGCCAAGGATTATCGATTCCTGGAATATTGCTGTAACTCATTTGATAACAAATACCACACGAAACAAGCACCAACAGTACTTAATTTTTGTTCAAGAAATGGGCGATATACTTCCAGTTCTCACACACACCCCTCAATAAATCGTATCTTAAGCTTCGTTCTCTCATCCCACCTCAACCTTAAGTAGGGCATTAGAACTTTTTGCATTTCCAAAAGAATAGGCAATAAAGCCTTCCATAAAAATTACTTTTTACATGGAATGGGATAATTTCTGCATTAACAAGGGAAAAAGTTAAGCAGCACCAGTAAAACCTCTAGGTCGTTTTCCAAAGCAGCATCTCCCTCACAGACTCCTCGCATACTTCAACAAAGCAACTTATTCCAACGGGACCGTTCGAAAAGCGCAGCTACATATCGTTTTAGGTAGGAGCAGCAGACAGAAGCAGCCTGTAGCCAGAGAGGCCGCTCGCTGCCAGCTAGGCAAAAATGTACAACCATTTCCAGGAGCAGCTTTCCCAGTATCAACAGGAGACAGCTTTCACAGGGTAAACAGAACTCGCACCAAGATCTTCGAAAGATAATGGATCAGCTCACGCGGTATACTACGATTTCTACAGCGAAATAACAACTATTTTAACATACGCAGTAAATCGGCTCTCCTAGGAACCAGGGTGAAGGAGATGATGAACTGATTTTGGCAGTTAGAATGTATGATCTCACATGCTGAAGATTATTTTTTAAAATATCATTCAACACGATGAGCAACTTGTTAGAAGTGGAGCAACCTGAACTGCACCCTGGACCGTAAAAATTAATAAGAGACACGATTTTTTTTTTTTAAAAAAAGATGAAAACAACACTGAGACTCCACCTTTTCAGCGTGTAGAAAACCCAGCCATGTGACTACGCCTAATTCTCACCAGACTAGTGTTCCGAGGCACTAATTTGGGCTTCCCGTGCTTAAGGCTCTAGGAAAACAAACTGCTTACTCGGAGGCCTTTTGAAGTATTTTAACTACTACGCTCCAAAAGAAACAAAACTCGGATCGCTAAAAAAAAAATACGCCACGCGAGACAAGAGAAATATGGAGGCCTCGCTTCGGACTGAGTTGCCTTAATAAAAGCGGGGTTTAAAGCAAACACTCCTGAAGCGAGACACCGGATGAGGCGGTGATTAAAGAGAAATCAGCGCTGCCCAAGGCGAAAGGGTCGCGCTCCAGAAAAGCCGCCCGAGCGTTAGAGTCGCGAGGGGAAGCGGTATCGCGAGGCAGCCCCGGGCGGGGCGGCAGGCGGCGGGGGGAGGCGAGGGGCGGCTCTGCCCGCCGCAGGTAGCGCCGCGGCTCCCGGGAAGCCGGTGCCGAACTCGCGCGGGCCGCAAGAACCGCTCACAAAAGGGAACCCAGCGAGAAGCCCCCCCGCGCCCGCCCCCCCCC